>APFE030147867.1:48032-60394 GCA_000404065.3 Pinus taeda
CCTCAAAACTATAATTTTTAGAGTTTTCTGATTTCTTTTTCTACTTCAGTTTGGAGTTATTTTCCCTTTTCTTTCGATTTTGGCTTGATTTTGATGACTATGCTAAGATTTATAGGGAAGGCATTTTCTTCACCCAACATTGGTTGGCATACATGAGAAATATTTACTCTGACTATTTCAATGAATTTCATTTATCATTAAAGGTATATCCTTATGGAACCATAAAACCCGCTTGCTTTAAATATTTTTCATGGAGGAACAAACATCCTTTCTAAGTGATAGGGTTCACCTTTTAAGGAAATAACTAATCTGAGTTCAACTCAATGAATCCCTCCCACCCTCCACTTTATAAAAATCCTCTGATTGATAGTTGCAGGAAAAGAATTTGGAGTCAACATTATGAAAGGATTGTATCCATTAATATAAGCCTCTATTACCATTCCACCTCTTTCACTCAGGTACATCATAAACTAAAATCTTGCAAATAAACTTACCAAAAGAGTGGTTAAAAGAGGAAGCATGAGAAATACAAGTAAACACGTCGGGGCTATGGATGCTCGCTGGTAGCAGGGCTAGGCTTGTACATCATAAAATACAACTTCGCCCAGGCATTGTTCAGGCTCACTGGAAGCAAAGTGATGTCAGAGACCATTCACAACAATGGATATATGCCTTATAAAAAAACTCCTATATGTACCTTCTTTTATTTCTTAGAGGAGGTAATTTTAAAATATCCCAAAATTTGGATTCATGATTTTTACTCAAGTCTACTTTGAGTACTTGTCTTTTCAAACTCATATTGCTTAATCTATTTATGTGGGACCCATGGAAATGTTTTACTATTAGACGATTTCGTGAAATCCATTATTTTTAACCTTCGGGTAAATCAAAGTTCATTATCTTTAACCAGAGATAACTAGTTCTTTCGAATGTGTCGCTAGTGTTGTAGTGAAAACTCAACACCTACATTTTTGACTTATTTATTTCAAATAATGGGGACCATTTCCTTAAATTTTGGCTAAATCACCTTTTTAATATTTTTTGTTAGTTAAGTGTCCTACAATTTTTCCATTATTTCATTTGTGTCAGATTTCTATTTTGGGTTGCTTCATGGAGTTCAACATTTCACTACCTTTCCATCAACACTTGTTTCATCTCATTTGGATACACGGTTGGCAAATGGTGCTCATCCGAAGTTCGAAAATTTTTACTACCTGGGTTAAAAAATGTATGTTATTTAAACTTTTGTAAATAAATTAGTAGTTCATTGTAAATATTAATTCCTAGTTAATTTTTACTAATCTTTTCATTTTTCACAACGGTCCTACAAAATTGTCCGGCCAAATTGTAGAACAATTAAAATCATGTGTTTTCAGGGTTTCTGTAATTGATTCCAATTTATAATTTTAAAAGAAATTACGAGACCCGAAATCTCAAAATTACAAAGAGGTTGTAGTTCATTTTGTAGGATTTTTAATTACCAAAGTCGTTGTAATTTAATGGAGTTCCACTCCAAGTGGGCCCCACTTCACACCACCTCCTCCCTTCCTTTATAAAAGTCCCGGTAAAAAGTCCCGATATCTGATATTTGGAAAGACCCGATATCTGTTAAAAACCGCAATAATTTTTTCCCAATATTTCAAAAAGTCCTAATATTTCAAATTTTCCCAATTATAGTCTAATATTAAATATCAACAATTATAGTCTAATATTAAATATCAAATATTATCTTCCTGATTTGATGTGCATCTTAAAACTTACGATATTACTTAATTTCCGATATATATGGTCTCCATTTTTACTATTTCTATTTAACATAAGGGCTCGTTTCCTTATACCTCCCACCTCTCCATTATTTATTTCGATTCACCAAAGATCTTTTAGCCACATATTGTTTTGGTTTGATTTTCGTTGTGTAGTTTGTTTTTATAATATATATTATATTAAATTATAATATATTATATTTTAACATTAAATTTTATATAATATAATTATAATCTTAATCCATTTTTAAATTTTTTATTAAATTATATATATTAAGTTAGTAATTAATTTAGTTTAATTTGTAATTATAATTAAAGTAATATTAATTAATAATATTGTATTATTTAAGTTAGGATTAGATTTTAATTTTAGTTGAGACAACAATTTTTATAGATTTTTGGTAATTTTGATACTTCAACTTTGGGAGTTCATAAGTTGAATTTTACTTGGCCAAATGAGGCACAAGACGACTCGTTGGATAGATAAAATCATGGAGAATATTTTTGAAGTGGCTGCATGACTAGATTCAATCATTTAATGAGTGTGAAATTTAGCAGAATATCAAGCTCCGAATTTGTAAATAAAATTAATTTTCTGAGTTTAATTTTTGCATTTTCATTTGCTCATAGTCTGTGCTGAGTGCAGATCCATTCGACTATGTTCTCTTTGACCAATAAGATCTTTAAAAGGATTAATGAAAATCTCAAATTTCCTTTTATTTATTTATTTAACTAAGTTTTGATTGGAAGATGTTTTATTTTTCAGATTTTGTAGTTTTATTATTGTTTTAATTTGTATTTTAATTGGATTTTGATTGGTTTTCGTAGGAGAATAGTTGAAGAGATGATGAAGAAAAGATTTAAATCAATAGAATTGCTCTAGATAGAGGGAAAAAGAATTTGGATCAATGAAAATTGTTGGAAAAAAATTATTCTTCAACAACTCTCCTATTTTGAATTCATTTTTGGAATTATAAATAGTAGTTTGTAGAATGAAAAAATGACTTCTCTTCTCTGCAATTCTAGAATTCTTAAAAGCATTATTGTAATAGAGTTTCATGTTGTAGGTGAAGAGGATCAATCTCATATCCGAGGAGTATGGTGATTTATCTTCTGCATACCTGATCTATGTATGGGGAGCAAAGCTTGCACTATTGCAACTCTTGTTTTAACATCAGAGTTTATGACTTGTAGAGGAATGTTGGAGATCGGAGCTAGAGAAACATGTTCAATAAATTGGTATTTAAATATTATTGTTTTAATACTGATTTCATCTTATGATAGTAGAAACATGTCATTTTCATTCATATTTGTGCTCTATTATCGATGTGAGTAATTTGCGTGATTAATTTGTTGTTATTTATCTCTGCTCTTGTGTGCTGGACTCTGATTTATGAGTAACTATTTACTCAGATATCAAACTTTTAATTGTGATTTAACAAACAATAATATTTTGTGAACTATTTCCTTGTATTATTGTTTAATCATTCGAGTTACTGATTTAATAATCATCATCTTTTTGTGAACTACTTCCTAGATGTTGTTGATTAATTATTCATGTTAATAGATCTCTGAATAGGATGTGTTTTGGTACTCATAATATCAATTAATTGAACTACTTCATTAGCTTGATATTCATTATAGCGAGACATATTTAAATTCCAATCATTTAAATGTTTTTCTGTCATTTCGGTTAGATGTACATCTTTCTAATCGAGATAGGCTTAGGATTTTTTTCCTTTTGCTTGCATTATAGGATTAATTCACATTTAGATTTAATTCTATGTTTCTATAAGTCCTCTTATCAAAGAGGCAAACTTTAGTTGTGGCTTGGATGATCCTTGGATCAGCTTAAGGATCATTTTCTTGCCCAATCAACAAGAAGAGTCAATCTGATGTCTCTTCTCTATTGGCAGGTGAAAGTCATAATTTAAGCTAGTGGGGATAGAGAAAAGGTAACTAGACCTAGTTTAACTAGTTAGAACCACCATTCCAAATGGAAAAGGAGTTGCTTTAAGTTCTCGACCAGGTGGTGTCTCTTATAATGTTGAGGTAGATAATTTCGAGCCTTCAACAGGTTATGAACCAAACTCTCTTTTGTTGGATTCATTATTTCATGCCCAATAAAATCACTTTTTTTCATCTCAATGTTACATAGACTACCTTGATCACTATTAAGCTTGAGATTTAACTATGCTTATATTTTCCTTCCACCTTCCATTATCATTTATTGTGCTCCATTAAGTGATACTCCACACCCAATGGAAAGGCCTTTGGTATAAGAAAATTACATTCTTTACGCCTAGTATGTTTTCATTGTATCCTCAATCATTTTATCATTCTTTGCCACACAAAATTTGACATTTTGAGCTAAATATGAGAGTTGTTGTTGAGGTGACAATAGACAAATAGTCTCTTTAATTTATGAGGGATTCCCCTCTAGTCCAAGAGTTAGCTTGTGACCTAAAGTAGGTTTTCATATGCCTTGACATGGTTCCTAAGAAACTAAGAACATCTCAAGGAAAAATAGGATGAATACGCATTCATAATGTGAAGCATATATACATGCATATGAAAACAAAAGCACACACATTATCTACACACACACACAATGTGTGTGTGCGCGCACTTGCAATTATGTGTGTGTGTGTGTGAGAGAGAGAGAGAGAGAGAGATCAATAAATGGTAGGCATGTGGCTTATCCATTTTTCCAACAAAGGTTTTGTGGAAATAAATTATTCTTTCTACCACTAATCGCCAACATGCATTAAAAAATAATGGCTCTATCAATATCAATTGCACAACATTCTATAACTTTACACATAACCAATTGTAAATTTGTTCATTCTTTGAATGGTTGCTCTAGAAAAACTTCCAAATAAATTGATAGCTTCCCCATATTTATTTTGTTGAAAAATGTAATTAGGTTTGATCTTCATAATTGTCATTATACTTATGTAATTATATATTTTATGTAAAAGAAAAAAGAAAGAAAGAAAAAACATATTTTTCAAGCATGGGTATCATGTTGAAGTCAATTTGTTAATTAGTTCAAGTGTGTTCTTCATGCTTCTAGGGTTTCGAAGTCAAAATAATATAAGTCACGAGTCAAATTATTGTAATAAAGTCAAGTCCCATTTGGAATTTGAAAAGAAAGTGGAAAAATAATTTTATTTGAGTCAAAAAAGTCAATTTTGTCACCACAAGACCAAGTCGGCCCTACCTAGACAAGTTGGCCCTGAAAATGACCTTTTCGATCTCCTAGATTTGTATAAATAGAAGACATTTCAACCTCATTTGGAGAATCTCAAGCAAGTTCAATTTGTGTGCCAAGAAGAGAGAGAAAAACAACAAAAAAGTCAAGAAGAAGAAGTAAAATTCAAAGGAGAGAGAGAAAAAGTCAAAAGAGGAATAAATATACCCTAGTTGTCTCACATGTGAGAAATTATGAAGCAGTGGCAAGGGTCAAAACTGTAGACCTAGTTGTAGGGGCCGAAATTCTGTTGTAGGGGCCAAAAATCTGCAGTTTGGTTGAGTTTTGAAGGCATTGACTATCGTTGACTTTGACTTATTAGAGAAGCTTGAAAGGAGGGTTGACTTTGGCGTTGTGGGAGGTTTTGGTCTTGGTGTTTGAGTCTTGGAATTCTCACTTTGATATAATTCTATATAAAGATAATAATTTACTAGGTTTTCCCCTTAGACGGGTTTTTCCCTAGCTTACAACCTATATCTTGTGTTGATTGTATTTTTTTTTTTTATATTCATGGTTTATGGATTTGGTAATTGTTTGATTAACATAATTTCAAAAAATAAATAAGAAGCCAATCAATAATAACAATAGTTTATCAAAGTAAAGAGAAATCAATCCTGATTGTTTCCCTAGTGATTTTTCAACATGGTATCAGAGCTAAGGTGAGGAGAAGGCAGCTTGAAGATCACTCTTGTTGTCATAAGTGAAAGGAATTCTTCAAAGATACTTTGGAGCACATAAGGAAGGATATAAGGAAGGTGAAATATTAATTATTCATCTTGAAGGAAGACTACTATATCAGTTATTCATCTCTCTCTCCATATATGTCATTGGAGGATCTTGATTACTCATCATCTTCTGAAGAAGATCATCATCTAATCAATCTCTCTACAAGAATCTCTTTAACCATCACTAATTTTGGAAAACATCTCTATAGTAAGAAGCATCAAGATCCTTGGGAACATCATCTACACTCTTAAAAGTATCACCACTCATCTTTGAAGCAACTTGAAGTTACTATTGTACCAGTCATCATTCTAGGACATCTTTGAAGTTTCTTGGAAAGTCTTGGGAGCATTAAGATATTTGAAGACATCATCAAAGGGAACCCTTTTAACAAGTAAGTAATATATTATTATATATGTCTCAATATTCAAATCAAATGACTTCATTATGTAAATAAGGCAACAATCTCAATGGGTCATCAAACTTCCAAGCTTGGAAGAGAAGAATAGACTTGATACTTGTAGAAAATGAAGTCATGGACTGTGTTCTTGGAAAAGTTATAGAACCAGAAAATGATAATATTCAAGAATTTACTAGTACACTAAAGGAGAATTTAGGGCTCAAAGGATTCACATTGAATCCATCAAGGATCATCTCATTCCATTCATTGCAAATTTGGGAACATCTAAATTAAACTATGACAAGTTTATAAAATTATATTCAGTCAGTACCTCAAGTTAGAAAATATCTCTAAGGAATCGACAATACAAGACAAGGTTATCAAAGGATTAAGACTTGGTTTCATATTCTGTGAAAGTTTCACAATTGAGGGATCAACTACAAGGACTTGGAGAAGTTGTTTCAGATTATGAATTAACTATTTGTATACTCAATTCTTTACCCTCAAAATGGAGTAGTTTTGTGTCAAGCATATTCTCTAGAAAGGAAACTCCAAGCTTTGATGAGTTGTGGTCTTTATGTGTTATAGAAGAAACAATATTGAAGGCTAAAGATGACACCAAACCCAATTAAAGGTCTCAAGAATTTATTTCCAGATCAAAGAAGAAGAGTGGAAGGTTTGGAAGATTTGAACTTCATCAAAGGCATATTAGAAGTAACAACAATCAACCGTGTGCAAAACAAGACATCCAAATTAAAATTCTTTGGATGCAATAAATATGGAAACTTTTAAAGAGATTGTCCTAAGGTTCCTCAAAATAAGAAGAACAATAAGAGGAAAGAACGGAGCAAAGCCCACATCATTGAAGAAAATGAAGAACCAAAAAAGAAGCCAAAGAATGAAGATCCTAAAGATCTCCACTATTGAATATATCCACTCTACAAACAATATGCTTTCCATTTTTATTAGAAAGTGGTAGTTATAATAGCTTGTGAAATTTATTTTGTAAAAGAATTATGGCATCATGAAAAGAAGCATACAACATTGGAAGGATTAGAATCTACATAGTCAGTTATTAGAAGCAATCAGCTAGCAAAATAAGGATAGAATAATTTGGACAATTTAGCTACTTCACAATATATGCACATCACTACATACAATTACAACTCAGCATCACAACAACCATTTTGCAAGAATGGATCAACATGATCCATTATTATAAAAAAGTTATTAATCACATGGCTATTGCACATTCCACTATAAAAAATCAAGCATTGAAGAAGCTAGAAGATAGTTGAGTTGCAACATAAAGGTATAATTGAGGCACCTCTCGTATTAAGAAAGGAGTCATATAATAAACATTATTTTCAAGGAAAGATATAAAGTAGTTCTTTAAGAAGGAAGTCATCTAGATGGGTATATGAAAGAAATAGGTATACATATCTTTAAAATATGAGCACTTAATTAAATGGTAGATTCATTTCTTCATATTTTTTTTATTTTTTTTTGTAGAGCTGAATGCAGAAATTTATTTGGAAGCATGAGCATGGTATGTCTTGGTTAAAAATTGGATGGGGCAAGAACTCTTTCATATCGATATTTGACACATAGAACCATGAAATATAAAACATGGTATTGATCAACATCTGATATAGCCTCTTGAAGAACTTAAGATAGGAATGACAATTTCAGAGGGAGTTGCGAAGATCTTGTTGGATATGATTATTGACACATTTAAAGAAAAAATTAAATAAGAGGTAGCATGAAGAAGAACCCTAGTACTATATGAAGGCAGATCATGCAGAAAAATGATGACATCAGTGGAAGCAAGCAATAAAATTTGACATTTTGACCAGAAAAGGCCATCATGATTTGGTAACTCTAATATTGATATATGTGTTTTAGATATGACCGGGCTACCTAGAAGAACATTTTGTAGAAGTGTGGACTAGAGAGATAACAATTGAATATGAAACTATTTGATCTAACTCAATTCAACGAACAAATGGAAGAACAACACTGGTAATGGAAGAATATATGGCATAAATGTATACATTACAAAGGCAAAAAAGGAAGCAGACACAAGATAGTTGGTTGGTCATGATGGATTCGATATTGATCTAGAAGAAGTTCACTTTCCTAGTTATATAGAAAAGTTACAGTAAACTCCTACATTGATTGATTTAACAAAAATAATTTTGATGACGAAGATACTACAAATGATCATTGATGGAAAGTGATAAGTAAGGTTGATGGTGAGAACCTTGTCATGAAGATAGATTAGGAATAATTTTGCCTCTTCAATATCCAAGAAGGTCGAAGTTCAGGAATGATATGAAGATGTGAGAAGAAGGAGCCCTGTAACTAATACAAATATATCTACAACAAAAGTTGCAACTGATGAATGAGACAAAAATGAATCTTATTATTAAGTCTACCTGGTTGAGAGGGAGTGATGAGGGACACCATGTTCTCCATGTGTCATGCAATAGAATAGGACTAACAACTATAAGTCTGAGTGAAAGAATTGGTAGGGAGAATGGAGGATTAGATAAGAATATAGGACCAATACTCCTTGAGGATTAGGAATCCAAGATAGGAAGTCTCGTTGATTGAAACTCTTTGAGGATTAGACAAGGTCTCAAAGATAAGAGTGGTCGAAGAGGAACGATATTATTTGAGGATTGAAAATCCAAGATAAGAATAGTCTTAGAAGGACATACCTGTTGAAGATCCAGATGGGGTATGGGCCTTAATAGGTTATGATGGTGTCCATTTGTATGCCTCCTAGCATTGTGCTCTAATCTAGTGGAGAGATAGAGCTTGTTAGCCAATGCCTTGCTATATTTCTATGTTGGCAATCTCAGTTATGGTTATGATGTTGATGGTTAAGATGGATTATCATTTCGAATCTTCTTATGATAATATTTCAATTTGAGAGTATCCTTGTACCTTTTTGTTTAATTATGAATACCTCCCTAATTAAGAGGGAGTGTTGAAAAATGTAACTAGGCTCGGTCTTCATAATTGTCATTGTACTTATGTAATTATATATTTTATGTAAAAGTAAAAAGAAATAAAAATAAATTTATTTTTCAAGCATTGGTTTCATGCTCAAGTCAATTTGTTAATTAGGAAAAGCATGTTCTTCATGCTTATAGGGTTTTCTGACTTAAAATAATATTTTTGATGAGACAAGTTATTGTACTAAAGTCAAGTCCCATTTGGACTTTGAAAAGAAAGTGGTAAATAATTTTATTCGAGTTAAAAATGTCAATTTTGTCCCAACAAGACCAAGTTGGCCCTACCTAGATAAGCTAGCCCTGAAAGTGACCCATTTGACCTCCTAGATGTGTATATATAGAAGACAACTCGACCTCATTTGTGTATAAATTATGATGTATATTTGCAACTGAGCATGAAATTTTAATCAAAATCACATGACACAAACCCACTCTACTGCTCTCCAGAAATCTATTCATAATTTAGAACATCAATCATAAACATGCAATGAGAAATAACACACATGCACACTGCATTTTTTCCTGGGAAAGAAATCTACTAAATACCCTAATGTCTACTTGCATTAATATGATGAATAGAGATGTATTACAATTTCTAGCTCAATATAAGCTCAACCTGTAAGTGAATAACCTATCTCTTTGATCACTAAGAATATCTGACCCATACTTAGTCAATTTCTTCCTCTGTTTGAGCCCTTATTTCCTTACACAATTCCTTGAGAAATTAGGCCCCTATTATTTAGGAAATTCCTCAAATTGATTGCACAATTCCTAAGATTGAACATCTGACTGCATGCAACACCTATACACTCGAGACTAGTCTACAATTGATGTTACAGTGCCTTGGAATCTCCACCACAGCTGGGGAACTTAAATTATCTGCATGCATTAGCTATTTTGGGTTGATTGATCAGTTAACTAGATTATCATTGAGTTTGATTGAAGTCTCACTGCAAAATTGACCTCCCACTAGTTCCTCCAATAGTTAGAACTAGTTTAACTAAAAACAACTTGAAATAACTGACCTTGATTGCTACAATTTAGCAATCACACATGCTTAACTAAAATCTAACTCCTCCAACTCAAATTTGGTGAATAAACTGAGTGACAAAAGCCATATCACACAAGTTAATTGCATCCAAGTTGTCTGTTGATGTGGAAATTCGAATTTTCTCAATTTAATTAAGGCAAAATCAAATTGAGAATTTTTGTTGCATTTTTCAACACTCCCTCTCAGCAAGAAAGGATTATCAACCACCCCTATCTTGCACCTGTGGAAATCGAACTTCCCTCTTGACAAAGCCTTTGTCAAAACTTTAGCATCTTGTTCCTCTATCAGAATGTACTGAAGAAACATCATCTGCCTCTCCATATAGTCTCGTAAATGGTGATACCAGATATCTATATGCTTGGATCAATCGTGGAAAAAAAGGATTCTTATAGAGCTTGATGCAAGTATGATTTTCATAGTAGATCACAATTGGAGCCATAATCTGACCAAATAGTCCCACAAGTATATTTCTCATCCAGATCACCTCATATGTTGCTTGACTTGCAACCATGTATTCTTCTTCTGTCGAGTTAAGTGTCACAAATCTTTGCCTCCTGTTGTACCAAGAAACTGATATGGACCCAACACTAACAATTCCACTTGATGTACTCTTTCTGTCTGATGGAATCCCTGCCCAATCTACATCTGTGAAGCCACACAACTTCACTCCCTTTGTCCATTTGTACCATAGTCCAAACTGGGTAGTGCCTCTCAGTGATCTGAACTTAAACAAGAACGTAACAACTTATAGATATACACATAAACATAGAGGTGTAGCAGAAAAACACTTCATTTCATTAATAGAAAAATACTGAACTATGCTTACAAATAGAATGGAAATAAGATAGGTCGGGCAATGGTAACTTATATTTGAGAAGAGATGTGGAGGCTACATGCCTCTGAATTGAGTTACAATGAGGCTTAAGGGCCTTTTTATTATTGAACAATAAGAGAAAACCCTGAACAACCAAAACCCTAACCTGAGGAGATGTAACACCAAGAGTTTATGGGCCCCGTTGGGGTTAGTTGGGCATCCAACTTCCTGGGGTCGTAACTTGGTGATATTATCTCTACATAAATTATCAATATGGGTGTCGTAAACTGATGAAGTGTGATGCACTATATGTGCTTAGTTAACCTTTATCTTACTTCGTTGTTTTATAGTTTATGTTGTTTTTGGGGTTTTGTTTCTCATGCTTAAGGAAATTAATCTAAGAAAAACTAATCTACTGTGAGCTCTAATGCTCCAAGCACCAATCGGAAAATAGGAGGACTACTTTCTTGGACTATTTTGTTAAGCATAGATTACACAGTTAGATATGCTAATTTAGAATGGAAAGCAAATACAAAACATGTAAAGGAAAACTAATCTATTGTGAGCTCTAATGCTCCAAGCACCAATCGGAAAATAGGAGGACTACTTTCTTCGAATATTTTGTTAAGAATAGATTACACAGTTAGATATGCTGATTTGAAATGGAAAGAAAATATAAAACATGTAAAGGAAAACTAATCTACTATGAGCTCTAATGCTCCAAGCACCAATCGGAAAATAGGAGGACTACTTTCTTGGACTATTTTGTTAAGCATAGATTACACAGTTAGATATGCTAATTTGAAATGGAAAGCAAATACAAAACATGTAAAGGAAAACTAATCTACTGTGAGCTCTAATGCTCCAAACACCAATCGGAAAATATGAGGACTACTTTCTTGGACTATTTTGTTAAGCATAGATTACACAGTTAGATATGCTAATTTGAAATGGAAAGCAAATACAAAACATGTAAAGGAAAACTAATCTACTGTGAGCTCTAATGCTCCAAGCACCAATCGGAAAATAGGAGGACTACTTTCTTGGACTATTTTGTTAAGCATAGATTACATAGTTAGATAAATCTACAATCAATCGGTTGAACACACTTGCATGAGTTAAAATTGCATGAATGGAAAATCTAATCTATCAAACTTGAAAGCAATAAAATGACATAATGAAATCAAAGCAAAATTAAAAAATAAAATCTACTCTACCTTACATTCTAATGTGCTCCATGACATCTACTTCACATCTCCTTCCATGTTGAGAACATCAAAGCTTTATTCAAATTCTTCAAAATTACGAAGTACAACAAAGCTCTCTAAAGCTTTC
>APFE030147870.1:0-15420 GCA_000404065.3 Pinus taeda
GACAGCTATTGCAAGGATGTAGGGATCAAGAGACATAAGACCACGGTTTATACTCCTCAGCAAAATGGAGTTGTTGAACGCATGAATAGTACTCTTCTAGAGAGAGCAAGGAGTATGCTGAGTAACGTCGGGTTGCAAAAGGAGTTGTGGACGAAAGCGGTGGCAACAACTTGTTATGTGATAAACCGATCTCCATCAACGATGATAGGCTGCAAGATTCCTCAAGAGGTATGGAAAGGTCACCCTTGTGACTATTCTAAACTCAGAGTGTTTGGTTGTGATGCATATGCTCTAGTGCCTAAACATCAGCGAACTAAATTAGATCCAAAGTCTAAAAGGTATATCTTTGTTGGGTATGGTGTTGGAACAAAGGGATATAGATTGTGGGATCCTACTACCCGCAAAATCATCATCAACAGAGATGTAAAGTTTAATGAATCCTCTCTTGTAAAGTTAGACGTAGATAGTAGATTGAAATAGGATGATGTATCTGATTTTCAACACATTCAGTTTGATAGCATTTCTAATGATATTCATGATGACCATAGTTCAGATACTAGTCATGAACAGGTTTTAGAATCAGAACATGAACAGGTTTCAGGTATAGATCATGAACAGGTTTCAGATACTGATCGTCAAGAAGTTCCTACAGATGGTAGTCAGCCAATCGAGGAAGTGCCAAAAACATCCTTAAGGAGGTCTACAAGAATCAAACAGCCACCGAGAAGGTATGATGATTATGTTACTTCAGTTGCATTTACTGCTAATGACGATGAACCTCTGTGCTATCAGGAAGCAATAGAAGGTTCGAAAAGTGACAAGTGGAAATCAACCATGAAGGACGAAATGATGGCCTTAGGTAAGAATGGCACATGGGATCTGGTTGAGCTTTCGAAAGACAGGAAAGCTGTAGGGTTTAAATGGGTTTTCAAGCTGAAACGGGGTGTGAATGATACGGAAGACAGGTACAAAGCGAGGCTGGTTGCAAAAGGGTTTTCTCAGAAAGTCGGCATTGACTTTCATGAGATTTTTTCACCATTGGTTAAAATAGTTTCAATTAAAATTGTGTTAGCATTAGTGGCTTTGCTTGATTTAGAGTTGCAGCAATTAGATGTTAAGACTGCATTTCTACATGGAGACTTAGATGAGGAAATTTATATGGAACAACCGGAAGGGTTTGTTCAGCATCACAATGAGAAATTTGTCTGCAGGCTCAAGAAGTCATTATATGTCCTGAAGCAGTCGCCTCAGCAGTGGTATAAGAAGTTTGATTCTTTCATGTTGAGTCAGAAATATGTTAGAAGTGAATATGATCATTGTGTTTATTTTAAGCAATTAAATAATGGCATATTCATTATCTTAGTATTGTATGTTCACGATATGCTTTAAGCAAGCAAAAGCGTAGAAGAAATCAACAGGTTGAAGGCTCAAATGGCAAGGACATTTGATATGAAAGATCTAGTAGCAGCAAGACAAATTTTGGGCATGGAGATTTTCAGAGACAGGAGCAATGGTAAGCTATGGCTATCACAATAGAAGTATATTGAGAAAATACTTTTGAGATTTGGTATGAACAATATGAAGCCTGTGTCATTCCCTTTAGCTTCCCATTTCAAGCTTTCTTCGAGTTTATGTCCTAATACAGATGAAGAAAAGGATTATATGTCTCGAATTCCATATGAAAATGTAGTAGGGTGTTTAATGTATGCAATGGTTTGTACTTGACCAGATATTTCACATGCAGTTGGGGTTGTCAGCAGGTATATGGCAAATCCGGGTAAAGAACACTGGTCAGCAGTGAAATGGATTCTTCGGTATTTGAGAGGCACAAGTAGTTATTGTATCACTTACAATAAGAGTAGTGAATTTGTTTGCGGGTATGTCGATTCTGATTTTGCAGGTGATTTGGATAAGAGAAGGTCAGCTTCAGGGTATGTCTTTACTCTTGCAGGTGGAGCTATTAGCTGGATGTCAAAGCTACAGAACATTGTTGCTTTATCCACTACTGAGGCAGAATACATTGCTGCTTCTCATGCTTGCAAAAAAGTGATTTGGTTGAAAGGTTTGTTTGGTGAATTTGGTAGGTTGCAGGACAACATCAAGTTATTTTGTGACAGTCAAAGTGCAATACATTTGACTAAGAATCCGGCCTATCATAGTAAATCAAAGCATATATCAATCAAGTACCATTTTGTAAGACAGGTTCTCACTGAAAGGGGAGTCTCTCTTGAAAAAGTGCATACAAAGGAGAATTGTGCAGACATGTTCACGAAACCAGTTTTGTTAGAGAAGCTACATTGGTGTTTGGCTTCTCTTGGCTTGCAGAAAATATAAAAATAATAAACAAACAGGGTATCAGGCTAATTGTTGTCAAGGTGGAGATTGTTGAGATTTTCTATTTCATAAATTAGGCAAAAATCTCTAATGTGTGGCAACAATAGAATTTGTTGCTATATTAGCTCTAGTTAGTTGGGAAAGAGTTAATGTATCCTATATTTGTTGTGAGAGGATTTATGAGTCAGTTAGATTCTCTTGGCTATAAAATATATGCCTGTACAGATATTGAAAGTGTGTGAGAGTTTGTGAGAAAATTGAATATCTTGTAATTCCCTATTTAATAATAAAGATTGTCGATGCCTATGTTTGGTGGACGTAGCCCAGAATGGTTGGGTGAACCACGTTAAACTTTTGTGTCTTTTGTGATGTGTTTATTTGCTGTGTATATTTTTTATCTTGCTGCGCACCGTTGGCTCTAACAAAAATCAGTGGATGCAAGGCTTGAATTACATAAGGCAGATGAAAGATTAACTAATTTTCTATCATGGCAAGATTCAAAAGAGGGAAAAGCTGGCAATCTGCCAAGAATACAGGAGTCACATAGGAAATATTGTTTTCTGAATGGGAGTCTCAATTAATAAAAGCTGATAGAGCTACATCCAGATGCAGAGATGGAACAAATAATCTAATTGAATTAATCAACAACATTTTGCATTTATCTAATCTGATTACAGACTGCTCTCCAGGCAAACTCCCAAAAGTAAAATTGTTAGAACAAAAGTGGAAACAAGAGCTGACACAAAGGGAAAAATTGGTCGGAGGCTTTCAAAGCCTAACATGGGAAACATTTTGGTTCTTCCTTGTTAAACCACATAGTCAGCAAATGGCAATGAAGTGTCTCACAGATGCGATCAACTGCATGGTCCCCGAACTTGCCGATGCCACCTATACAGCTCAGCTACACTCTCGAATGAGTCAGCCATCAGAAATCCAGCCAATGCTCGCCATTTGTCAACTACAATCACAAGAAAGTGAGTCGATACAGTGACTCCATTCGACCACCGTAGCACTGCTATTTCCAGGATAAATCCCAGATTTATATGTTTTTAGTTATACCAACGCATGGCAACTTTCTTTCATAGTTTGTTGTTATTTGTAGTATTTAAAGACCCTTTCATGTTTTTAGAAGGGGTCCGCAATTTTGTACTAAGACTTAAGTCGGAGGTTGCACTATTGTACTTCCGATATATATTTTTTATAAAAGATTGGACTAGAATTCTGAATTTTGACAAAGAAGGCTTTTATGAGATTTGCACTTTTGCATCTTGTGAAAGTATTCCCAAATTACAAGGCAGAATTTGAATGTGATTTACATTAGAGGAGATCCAAATGCATACGATACTATTATCTATGTTTTCGCTTTATTTCTCTATGTGAATTATCATTTATCAACTTTGCTATTATTGATGTGTATATGTTTCTAAAACAATTCTTTAACCTATCACTTTTGAATGTTTTGGAATTGTCATCTTTTAAATATATATGTCAGTGATATATTATGATCGATGCGATAATGTATTAATTATTACTTTTTTTTTATTAATTAAACAAAGTAATCATCATATGAATGCATATTTCTATTTATCAATAAGTCATCTTTACGTTTATTTGTTAATAGAAACAATCAAGAATCACATTGTGAGAAGAATACCTGGGATAAATTAGTTATCTTTGTATATTTTTGCACTTTAGAATAAATCATTTATCACTCTCGTTATACATTGCAAACCAATCACCCATCAACTCATATATCACTAGGAAACTGGCCCCATTACATCTAGTTGGAGCCACCACACCAAACGGATAAGGAGCTGCTTTAAGGACCGGACCGAGTGGTTTTCCCCGATGTTGATGCAGCAATTTTAGAGGCATCAACATTTTTGGCACTAGAAGGAGGGCCTGAACTATGAATGGTGAGCGAATTCAAATCCATAGCCCATTCTAAGAGTAAATCTCCCTCAACATCTCCCGCGACTTCTCCCTCACATTCTAAATCTCCAATTTCTAGGCAAGAAGTTGAGAAAACATCAACCACTGCTGAAAACCTGAACATCTTAGATGAATCCACTCCTGAACATCCAGAATTTTAGTCATTAATTCATAAACTTCAAGGGTTTTCAATATTACCACAGAAGTCTGAGTTATCTTAAGGTAGTGTGACTTCACAATACATTCCTTCTCATCCTCTTACAAGATTACAGAGTAAAAAGCTTGGTATTGAACCAACAGAATTTCCTCTACCTAAAGGGAAAAAAGCAAGGAAGACACCCGAAGAGTCTGATAGTGAGACTCTTTCATCATCATCATCCATTTCATTTAATCCATTCAAAGTCAACCATCCACTCCCAAACTCCATATTGTTGTTCAACCGGGTACTGGAACTTCAACATCGTCTTCCCAACTACTTGTAACTTCATCTGCGCTTTCCTTGGTTATTAGCTCAACAATGGCACAGAAACCATGGAAAAATCCAGGGGCAGTCACAATGCCTTCAACCTTGAGTCAATTACCTGCTCATCCCAAAAAATGGTTGCTTAAGTTTAACCCAGATATAGGCATACTGGCAAAGGAACACATAAACAAATTTATGTTTTCAATAAACGTAAATGGACTAACTGAAGAGGATGTTGTTGTAAGGATTTTTCTATATACCTTACAAGGAGCAGCTAGATCTTGGTATTTTTCATTACCAGCAGGATCCATTACTAGTTGGAATGCTTCCCAAGAGCAGTTCTTGACTAAATTCGGTGATGATAGGTCTACAACGACATTAATCAATGATCTAATTAATCTTAAAATTGAATCAAGAGAACCTATAAAAGGTTTCAACTCACGATTTAATAAGCTCTTAAATAAGATTCCTGCCGCATCTAAACCTAGTGAAGAGGTTTGAAGGAATGGTATATATCTCCCTTACCTTCGAATATAGAAATCTTCGTAGATAAAGCTGCAAAGCCCACTTTAGTAGAGAATATGAAAGAAGCGATCGATGTGGAAAAACGTATCATCGCCTTAGAAAAGAAAACCGCCCTTGAAGAGCGAAAGTCCAAAAAAGTTACTTTTAAAGATGATTCAAAGAAGAAAGTGGCTAAAGATCCATATGATATGGAATCCATATGATATGGAAGGTCTGCAAAAAGTTTTAAAAACTGTGTCAAACGAAATGGTAGAAATTAAGAAACAAGTAGCTGAGACCTCCACTAAAAAGCCATTTAGAAACTTCAAAAGAGCTGAAACAAAACCACATAATGCTATATCTAATGCAGAATCAGATCTAGATAACAATGAAGATGAAGACACAATCTTATCATCAGAGGAAGCTGAGGAAGAAGAGGTTGTTGAGTGTCATGGTATGTGGGACTTCATTTTGCCTAATTCAGATACCGAAAGTGAACAGGAAGCTTTCCCAGTATGTACCAAGAGTAAAGTAGCTACAGAGCCTGTTCAACCAATTCAAAAGAAGAAAAATGTAAGTCCTACTACCAAAGATAAAGATCCCATAAAGAAGACTACAACAATGCCTACTCAAAACCAGCCATCATCTCCCAATCCACTATCACCATCCAAAACATGGGTAGTCTCTGACTCTATGGATTACAATATTATAGAAGATATGAAGAAGATTAAAGCAAACATCTCTTTATTTGAGCTTAGCAAGCTTAAACATCAACAGAAATTGCTACTCAAAGAATTGAATGTAGTGCCTTCTTCTCCTCTTCCAAGTGTTATATTATCCAAAGCGACAAAATGAACTGGTAAGCCACCATTCGATAGAGTAGAAGCTACTAATGTTGTGGTTATCGGAGACAAATCTAATTCTTATACCCCTCCTTTTCAGTTGACCTATGAATTTTACAAAAGAAACTTGCATAATTGCTTGATAGATTCAGGGGCTTCATCAAATATAATGCCAGCTTCAGTCTATTCAAAATTGAATATTGAGCCCCAAAAGTCTACAGTGCATATTGTTCATTTGGATAGAACTAGGGTCCAAGTATTAGGAGAAATCAATTCAATTACCATTAGGTTATCAGCTGATCCAAGAGTAGTTCAGAGAATTAACATATTGATTGTTGATGTCCCTGAGTTTTATGGCTTAATTCTAAGCAGAGATTGGTCTAAGAAACTCCATGGTTACATTTCTATCGATTGGCCTCATATGTGGCTTCCCTATAAAGGAAAGCCAAATCAAATTAAGATCAATCAAGAGAAGAATATGACTCATATTGTAACAAAATTTGAGCAAGAAAACCAGCCCGTAACATTCAATAATAACATTCTTGGCAATTACTCATCTGAATCTTTCTTTGGTAATTTTAATGTTCAATCATCACCTTTCTCAGTTAATAGTTTCACATCTCAAATAGAAATTTTTTCTCATACAAATACATCAAGATGTGTTAATATTGATGAAGAAATTGTAAATAAAACTGTAGATAAGCTTGTATTTTGTTCTTTATATTTTGATGGGTCAAAATCCAATGACGGTGCAGGAGTGGGATGTATTTTAGTTAGTCCTAAGGGGGAAAAGACTATGTTATCTTGCAGATTAGAATTTGAGTGTACAAATAATACTGTCGAATATGAGGCATTGATCCAAGGACTCTACAAAGCAATAGGCATGAAAGTGAAATATCTTAAAGTATTTAGTGATTCCGAGATTGTTATCAAACAGGTAAGGAATACTATTCATTGCCTTTCCGAACATCTCAAGCATTATCAGTCCTTGGTTCAAGACCTTATATCTCATTTTCTAGCATTTAATATCTCTTCCATTCATAGATCTCAGAATGTAGCAGCTGATTTATTAGCCAACGTTTCTTCTAAGCTCCTTCCATCCAAGGATTACAACCTTGATAGGTTTTCAGTAGAATTGATTTTTAGACCATCGGTTCCAGAAAATGTCACTAATTGGTGGGTATTTAAACATGATGATGACATTTTGAATTTCGTGACTTCTGAGAAGTCCTATGATGATCAGATTAATGATGAGAGTGATCATGATATTCAAATAAAGCAAAGACTTCCATACCTAAATCAGTAGTCAAGCTTGAGGATCTTTATGACATCAAAGATAGGTTTAAACAAGTTACTAATTCAAAACTTCAAAGTTCTACTTTGAGGTTTGAATTAATAAATCTTGGCACTGAGGCCAAACCACAAAATATTAATCTGGGATTAGGACTTGCTTCAGAAGAAATATTTTCCTTTATCAGACTATTGAATAGATATAAAAATGTTTTCGCTTGGAATTGTGATGACTTGAAAACATATGATACTTCTATCATACAACATACAATTCTAATGGTGTCTGAAGAGAAGCGAGTGCAGCAAAAATTGAGGAAAATTCATCTGAACCTAGAAAGTCATATCAAAGCAGAGTTAAACAAACTCTTGAAAGCTAAGATAATTTTCCCTGTTAGACATTCAAAATGGGTTTCTAACTTAGTGCCCGTTAGAAAGAAGAACGGTGACATTAGAATTGCATTGATTTCAGAAATCTTAACAAGGCTAGCCAAAAAGATAACTTTCCACTACCAACAATGGAACAAACTCTTCATTCAATAGCTGGTTCCGAATTGATGTCTTTCCTATATGGTTTTTCTGGATATAACCAAATATTGGTTCATCCAAATGACAGACTCGAGACTATTTTCAGAACTAAGTGGGGAACATATGCCTACCAAAAAATGCCTTTCGGTTTGATTAATGCTGGAGCTACCTTCCAGAGAGCAATGGATATATCATTCAAGGGTTTCATTAATAAGTTAGTTGTTGTCTATTTGAATGACATTACTATCTTCTCCAAGAAAAGAGCAAATCATTTACATGATTTGAAGCAAATCTTTGAACATTGTAAAAGGTATGGTGTTTCATTAAATCCCAAGAAATCATTTTTTGCTTTCGATCAAGGTAAACTCTGGGGGTTTATTGTCTCAAAAGATGGCATTTATATCGATCTAGAAAGGATCAAGGAGATATTTGATATTCCACTTCCACACAATAAAAAATCAATGCAATCATTCTTAGGTCAAATAAATTTTGTAAAAAGATTTGTTCCAGATTTTTCACAGATTGTTTTACCATTACAGACCATGATTAAAATGTAGTGTTTAAATGGGGGCATAAAGAAAAGGAAGCCTTTGATTCAATTAAACAAACAATCATTAGTGCCCCTACATTAAACACTCCAAATTTTTCCAATCATTTTATTTTATATACTTTAGCATATGAGACTTCTTATGCAGCTGTGTTAACACAAATCAATGATCAAAACATGGAAGCAACCATATCATTTTTCAGTTCAAATCTTCAAGTGTTGAGCTTAATTATTCTGAAGTAGAAAATCAAGTCTTCGCTATGTTTAAATCTATTAAACACTTTAGGCCTTTCCTCTTAAAAATTCATACAAAAGTAATAGTCCCATTTTCGGCAATGAAACAATTACTAGTCCAAAGGGAACTGGGAGAGAAAAGGGCCAATTGGGTCACAGCGTTACAAGAATATGATTTAGATATCAAACTAGCGAAAATTGTGAAAGGTCAAGATTTTTGTAGGTTGTTAGCAGGAGCTTCTAACATTCAGGAACATGAAGGTTCAAACCCTATCAAGAAAATCAATGAGATAAGTATCACAAACCCTGAATCTCAATATGTAGATCTGTTATTTTATTTAAAAAATGGGTACACTCCTTCTAACCTCTCTAACAAAAATGAATGTGTTTTAAGATTGAAAGCAAAACACTTCGATATTATTAATAATGTGTTGTTTAGAAGGAATTATGGTTCGATTATATTAAGATGCCTTGAAAAAACTGAAGCACAAAAGGTTTTGCAAGAATTACATGATGGTCCAGCAGGTGGGCATTTTGTGTTGAAAATAATACTGAGAGGGGGGGGTGAATCAATATTATATAATTCTTTTCAATATACCTTCCAGATTTATACTTTAATTTATTCTTTAGATATTGATCATTAATTTGTATGTCAGTGCCATATAATAATGAACAATAACAAAGAAAATAGATAGGCACACCAAAGAACACCAGATATAAGGTGGAAACCTAGTGTGGGTGAAAACCACCTGCTGCAATATGTCTCTATCTTCTTTCAATTAGAAACTTCTTTTACAAGGATTTATACTGGTGCAGTCCTTTACCAGTACGCAGGCTGCAACCTGTAGAGAGCTACAACTCTCTCTTGTTTTCCAGTCTCTCCTGGAAGGGAGCTACAACCCCCTTAGCTCTTTTACTTCTTTAAGGACCATGTTTCATTAATTTTCAGACATAAATCTAAACCCAGAACTCTGCAGCAGTAGATAAAAGATGGCCAAAAAATGTTTTAAGATAAGTCCGCAACTTCACCAAGAGGGGCCTGTGAATATCCGCACAGGTCGGTCTTCTGCTCTGCGTATCTCCGCACCACTCGTTCTTCTGTCCTGCGTACTTCTGCTCAGATCCACACCTGCACTGTCTGCCTGACAGCGTACCTCCGCATTGTGCCTTCTTCTATGCTGCGTACCTCGCACTGCGACTTCTGCTTCGCTACGTACCCCCGCACTGTGGTTTCTCCTGCACTACGTACCTCGCATTGCACCTTCTGCTGCGCTACATACCCCCGCACTGCGTACCCCCGCACTCACGCCGTGGATCGCCTACGAACTTCTGATTAGGGCCAAATTAACAGTCCACTAATGTGCCACAGTCAGTCAGATCCACAGATCTGTTCATGCGCCTGAGATATCACGACTTATCAATAGATTCGCCTTAAGTTTTCTCCTTGATTTAGATCTAGCTTTTAAAACCAACCACCCAAAATTTCAAATCTTAAGATATTCAAATTTCACAAGTACATAGCCAAGTGATCTCCTTTCCTTTTTATAGGCAAGCCTTTACTCAAACATTGGTCCAAAACCATAGGTATTCAATACTAGGAGCCCAATACCTTGGATCAATACTTTTAGATGCAAAACCACGGATCAAAACCATAGGATCAAATATGTTGGGCTAAATACCATGGACCGTTCATAAAGGTTCCCACATGCACGCGCTTTTCTGCATTGGAGTGAGTGAAACTGGGGTCCGCACCTTCTGAATGGAGCACCTGCATGTATATCCGCACTTCTTGGTCGGCGTACCTGTGGGTCCGCAGCTTCTCTTAGGATCACCTGCGGGTATCTCATTTTCCATGATTTTGAGTGCCTGAACTGAGATCTGCCACTTTGAGTGAGTTGCCATCAAGTACAACACTTGTACCATAGAGCCAAACCAGAATCATAATGCCAACAATCTCCCCCTTTGGACTTGATGGCAACCTCAAGATCCTCAACGTCATTCTCCCCCTTTGACATCAAGGGCAAAGGGTTATGCTCCCCCTGAGAACATGCTTAGGCCTTTGATCCCTGATAAACCAGATCTGCAAAAGGAAAGAAATATCTGCACGAAGAACCACAATCCACCAAACACCATAAATGACCGTGAAAGAGATAGGGACATATTGCAGCAATATTCAGATCAGCATCCATGATCTCCTTCTGTACTTCCTCCAAGAGCTTCTACCATAATGCCAACAATGCATTATATGCTCCCCCTGAACCTGTGCCAATCGATCTTCGACCAATCTGCGACCCAACAAATGTACGCGTATACCCCATATGAAACTTACGTACAATCTGAAACATATGAGATTCAACAACAAGATGATGCATCAACAACCCCCAACTTTTTCCTGAGGTATTCAAAGGTCTCCCTGGGAAATGGTTTGGTGAGTATATCAGCAACTTGTTCCTTAAACGGAACATACTCCAACTTGACCTTTTGTTCAAGCACTTGTTCCCGAAGAAAATGATATTTGATAGGTATATGCTTGGTCTTTGAATGCATGACTAGGTTCTTCGAAATGCTGATTGCACTTGTATTATCATATAAGATGGAGATAGGTGGTGTACAAGTGATTTGAAAATCCTGCAAGGTCTCCATCATCCAAAGGAGTTGAGTGCAGCAAGATGCAGCAGCCACATATTCTGCTTCAGCTGTAGATAAAGCAATCAAACCATGTTTCTTGCTGAACCAAGATACTAATCTGGAACCCATAAAGAATGCACCACCACTTGTGCTCTTCCTGTCATCCACGCTTCCGGCCCAATCTGCATCTATATAAGCATGAAGTGTGAGATCTGTATCTCTAGGATACCATAAGCCATAGTTTTGAGTTCCTTGAAGGTACTTGAAAATTCTCTTCACTGCCTGAAGATGAGTTTCCTTTGGATTTGCCTGAAATATTCCAACTATTCCCACTGCATGCATGATGTCGGTCGGGTACCTGTCAAATAAAGTAGACTTCCAATCATAGATCTATAGGTTGGTTGATGTACTACTACTGATTCATCATTTGCACTAAGACTGCATCCTGTAACCATAGGGTTACATACTGGTTTCGAATCTTCCATTCCATACTTCTTCAGAATCTGCTTGAGGTACTTGGTTTGAGACAAGAAGATACCGCCTTCATTTTGTTGGATTTGCAATCCAAGAAAATATGTCAGTTCTCCAAGCAAGGACATTTCGAATTCTTTCTGCATCACCAAGGCAAAGCTTTGACTCATAGCTTCTACATTACTGCCAAAGATAATATCATCTACATACACAACAACTATTAGCAATTTGTCATTTTCAATTTTTATATAAAGATTGCTATCTGCCAAACCTTTTGAAAAACCTTGTTGATGAAGGTATTTGTCCAAACGGTAGTACCAAGCCCTCGGAGCCTATTTAAGACCATAAAGAGCCTTTTTCAGTCTACATAAAAGATTTGGACCATTCCCAAGAATGAAACCATCTGGATGCTCAATCTATACTTCTTCTTCTAAATATCCATTCAGAAAGGCTGATTTCACGTCCATTTGAAATACTTTGAATCTCTGAAAGCTTGAGAGAGAAAGGAACATTCGGATGGCCTCAAGTCTAGAAACGGGAGCAAAAGTTTCTTCAAACTCTATTCCTTCTTGTTGAGCATACCCTTTACAGACAAGTCTGGCCTTGTTTCTAATTACTTCCCCATTTTCATTCAACTTATTTTTGAAGATCCATTTTGTCCCTATGACATTCTTATCTTTTGGTCTAGGTACCAACTCCCAAGTGTTATTCTTTTCGATATGCTCAAGTTCTTCATCCATTGCCTTGACCCAGCATTCATCTTTGCATGCCTCTTTTACATTTTGTGGCTCAGTGGAGGAGAGCAATGCCAAATAGCTTGAGGCTTCTGCAATTGTTCTTCTAGTTTGTACACCTGCTTCTTTCTACCCCAAAAACTGAGATTCTGGATGATTCTTCTGAATGTACCTAGATGGAGTCTTCTCTTCTATCCTTATCTATTCCTCTGGTGCCTATTGAGGTTCTTCTTCATCATCTGCCTGATTTGGAGAGTAGTCTTCATCCTCTTCGATAATTTCATGATTTACTTGCCTAGGGATGTATCCCTTTTCATCAACCACTACATCAATGCTGTCAACAATTCTTCCAAGTCTTTTATTGTAACACTTATATGCTTTGCTGTGGGGAGAATAACCAAGGAGAATGCCTTCATCTTCTCTAGGTTCATGTTTTCCAAACTGTTCATCAGTATTCTTAATATAGCATTTTTTCCCAAAAATTTTGAAATGCTTTACCGAAGGAGTCTCACCATACCAGAGCTCATGCAGAGTTTGAGTGTTGTTCACTTAGACATTTGTTTTGTTGAGAATAACAACCGCATCAAATGTAGCTCACCCCAGAAGGTTGCGGGAGTTCCAGACTCATCAAGCATAGCACGAGCCATTTTTTGAATTGTTCTGTTCATCCTTTCCACCACCCCATTTTGCTGAGGAGCCCTAGCTGTAGAGAGTTCCCTTCTTGTTCCATGTTCTTCACAGAAATCGAAAAATTCATTTGAGGTAAACTCCCCACCTCTGTCAAACCTAAGGCACTTAATTTTGTAATCTGATTCATTTTCAACCAAGGCTTTGAAGGATTTGAATTTTTCGAATGCTTCGTCCTTGTGCTTCATATTTCCTAACCAAACCATCTTGGAGAAGTCGTCAATGAATAATATAAAGTATTCTTCTCCTCGAGGTGACCTTGTCGTAAATGGACCACATACATTTGTATGGACTAGCTCAAGAGGCCTGCTGGCTGATCCTTCCTTCTCAGGGAAGTTAGTTCTGGTTTTCTTACCAAACTGACATGATTTGCATATGGTGTTGTCTGGAATTTTGATGTCTGGAAGACCACGAACTGCCTGGTATTTACATGCTTTCCTTATTTGTGAAAATCTTAGATGCCCCAACCTCTGGTACCATAACCAATGTTCATCATCCTTGCTCAAATAGCATTGTTGTTCTCCTTCTTCAAATATGTATAGATTATTTGGGGTTCTTCTGCCTTTGATTACTGTTCTTCCTATATCAAGATCACGAACACTACACCCATCTGATTGAAATATTACCTCGGTTCCATTATCGCACATCTCACTGACACTCAATAGATTATACTTCAAGCCATCAACATACAAAACATTTCCAGCTTTGACCTTTTCTTTCAACTGAGCAGTACCTTTTCCTTTTATGGCTACAGGGAAAAAGAAACTTTCTTTCCCTTTTCTAAAGCAGTATATGATTCAAGTTTTTCCTTATCACCTATCATATGCTTCGAACATCTGCTGTCGATGTACCATTGATTTTCCTGTCCTTCTACATATAAAGCTATCCCACATCTTTCTAGTTGTGGTTCCTTCATTCTCCATGTTCTGGCACTTGAGGTATGTTCCTTCTGAGTTGTCTTCCAAAACCTGCTCCTGCATTCAGAATCTTCATGACCAAAATTATTACAAATAGAACATTCAATTTCATTTTCAAGGGCGGAAAAGGTGTTATAGGTCCTCTTCGTGATTGGAGGCATACTTCTTTGTTTTTGAGCTTCTCTAGTCATGATTGTCTTATAGGCAACACATTGAGCTGCTTTGTGACCAAGTTATGGCAAGAGAAACATTGGCCATTGAAGAAATTCCTGCAACTATCATCCAACCGATTGTAGTTTCTACTAACATCCATTCTTGAAGAAAATTGGGAAGATTTTACCTGTGGCTGGTTGTAGTTTCTGTTTGTCCTTAAGGTAGCTTGCCCCGATTTTCTTAATAGTATTTGTCCATTCTTGAGGAAGACTGTCCCTGATTTATCTGATGATTTCTATTAGGCCTTTGCTCACTCCTTCTTGCTGCATCAAGATAACTTTTGGAGGTGGAAGCTTGAGATGCTTCTCCGTTATACCCCAAACCTGTCTTGATTAGAGGGGAACACTGCACACTGATAATCTCATCCAGAGTTTCAGATCCTTTAACAAATTTAAGACTAAGGGCCTTTGTTTTCTCAATTTCTTTTCTAAGGCCAACAATTTCACATTCTAACTTCTCAAGAAATTTTTCTTTTTCATCAAGTTGAAATTGCAGAGTATCAATGATCACATTCTTTTCTTCTAACCATGTTTTGAGTCTAGAAATCTCTTCATAAAATCCATCTACATCTATAGCATCCATGTAATCATCATCTTCAAAGGCCATTAAACGTTTATAGTGATTACCTCGTTCATCTTCATCGTTATTTGATAGTCCATCACTATCTTCATGAGTGTAATAGATTTTCTTATTTGCATTTTGTTTCTTGTTCCATCTAACAGGTTCCTTCCCCTTGTCAATCTTAACCTTATGAGGACATTTGGTAGCATAGTGACCAACTCTTCCACAAGCAAAACATTTGAAAGGTAACTTACCTCTAAATCTTCCAGTACCCCGTTGAAGATTTCTCACAAAATTTGATTCTTCTTCTTCTTCTGACACATGTCCTGACTCATAGTACTCTCCTTTGCCTGAAGCCTTGAAGGGAGCTACTCTCCTATCTGATGGACCTCCTCTCCTTATTTCATAAGTAGTTAGAATTCCGTGCAGTTGTGACATTTTAAGGTTTTGTAGATTCTCATTTTCTTCTATAGTAGAAACTTTAGATTCAAATCTAGAGGACAAAGATCTTAGAACTTTTTCAACCACAACAGCCTCT
>APFE030147870.1:15440-28589 GCA_000404065.3 Pinus taeda
TTACCTGATCATCTCCTTCATAGCTCAGAACAATCTTGTCCCATATTTCCTTTGCGGATTTATACTGCATAACTTTGAAAAATTCTGATTGCGATAGACATCCCAATAGAGTATTGACCGCCTTCGCATTTGTTTCATATTTCTTCTTCTCAGCTGGATCTGTAGGAGTTGCTGCTGGAAAAGTATACCCTGTATCTATGATATCCTAGACTTCTGTACCCAGAGATTGAAGATAGGCAGTAACTCTTACCTTCCAATATATGAAGTTTGTCCCATCAAAAACCGGTGGCTTGATTGATGCTTCCCTCTCATAGTTGCTCATGATGAAAGATCTTCCTTCAAGCAATCAAGCTTCTTCAGAAGGACCTGATCTGATACCAATTGTTGGAAATAATACTAAGAGGGGGGGTGAATCAGTATTATCAATTTCTTTTCAATATACCTTAATTTATTCTTCAGATATTGATCATTAATTTGTATGTCAGGGCCATATAATAATGAACAAGAACAAGAAAAATAGATAGGCACACCAAAGAACACCAGATATAAGGTGGAAACCCAATGTGGGTGAAAACCACCTGCTGCAATATGTCTCTATCTTCTTAGTAACTTCTTGTACAAGGATTTTGTACTAGTGCAGTCCTTTACCAGTACGCAGGCTGCAACCTACAGAGAGATACAACTCTCTCTCGTTTTCCAGTCTCTACTGGAAGGGAGCTACAACTCCCTTGGCTCTTTTACGTCTTTAAGGACCACGTTTCATAAATTTTTAGACTGGATCCAAGAAGATCAAATAATCATCAAGTACATGTAAATCACCCAAACTCCTTATACAGTCAACCAATGAATCACCCAACTCTTCAGAATGCTGTAAACAGAAAATTAATACCATAAATCTAAACCGAGAATTCTGCGGCAATAGATAAAAGACACCCAGCAAATGTTTCAAGATAAGTCTGCAACTTCACCAAGAGGGGCCTGCGAATATCCGCACTGCTCGGTCTTCTACTTTGCGTATCTCCGCACCACTCGTTCTTCTGTCCTGCGTACTACTGCTCAGATCCGCACCTGCACTGTCTGCCTGACAGTGTACCTCCACACTGTGCCTTCTTCTGCACTGCGCCTTCTTCTTCGCTGCATACCCCCACACTGTGCTTTCTCCTGTGCTGTGTACCTCGCACTGCGCCTTCTGCTGCGCTGCGTACCTCGCACTGCGCCTTCTGCTGCGCTGCGTACCTCGCACTGCGCCTTCTGCTGCGCTACATACCCCCACACTCACGCCATGGATCGCCTGCGAACTTCTGATTAGGGCCAAATTAATAGTCCTCCAATGTGCCATAGTCAGTCAGATCCACAGATCTGTTCATGCACCCAAGAGATCATGACTTATCAATATATTCGCCTTCAGTTTTCTCCTTGATTTAGATCTAGCTTTTAAAACCAATCACCCAAAATTTTAGATCTTAAGATATTCAAATTTCACAAGTACATAGCCAAGTGATCTCCTTTCCTTTTTATAGGCAAGCCTTTACTCAAACCATGTTCCAAAACCATAGGTAATCAATACTAGGAGCCCAATACCTTGGATCAATACTTTTAGATGCAAAACCACGGATCAAAACCATAGGATCAAATATGTCGGGCTAAATACCATGGACCGTTCATAAAGATTCTCATGTGCACGCAATTTTCTGCATTGGAGTGAGTGAAACTGGGGTCCGCACCTTCTGAACGGAGCACCTACGTGTATGTATGCACTTCTTGGTTGGCGTACCTGTGGGTCCGCAGCTTCTCTTAGGATCACCTGCGGGTATCTCATTTTCCATGATTTTGAGTGCCTGAACTAAGATCTGCCACTTGAGTGAGTTGCCATCAAGTACAACACCTGTACCGTAGAGCCAAACCAGAATCATAATGCCAACATATTCACCTCCTTATTCACCTTCTCATTCTTTGCTGCCATCTCCTCGTAAGAAGATTGCTTCAAAGAAGCCATTATTGAAGTTAGATGTCAAGTTCAACTTGCCAATGTATAATGGAAAGATTAATGAATAAATGTTATAAAAATGGATTTTATAGGTTGAGACATTTATTTCCATATTCAAAAACATTGTTTAAGAATACTTACATATTTAATTGTCTCTCTTTTGATTGAAGGTACACCATGGGTCTGGTGGGAAACTAAACTTCAAGAAGACACTAGAAAGAATGGTATGCTTCTTTCTTCATGGTAAAAATCAATAATTCATTAAAGAAACAATTTTTTCCTTTAGCATACAACCATAAATAAATCATGGAATGGAAAATTTTGAGACAAGGAAAAGGACAATGAGTGCAAAGATTTATTGAAGAATTTAGGAATAAGGAATTGTCTTTAAATATTCCATTAGATTCTCTAGAAAAGCGTTTAAAAAACAATGGTGCCTTTCATAGTTACATTCAGCATACTATTCTATTATTTAATCCCACTAATATTAATGGAGTATGTGTCCAAGCTACTCATCTTGAGTCCAGGGGAAAGAATGTGTAGAGTGACTTCACAAAGAAGGAACCATCCAAGTTTTATGAAGGGAAATTCAAAGGAAAAGGGAAAGATAAGAAGGCTACTACAATAAAGGAAGAAGAGGCAAAGCCTATATGATCTCATTGTAAAAGGGAAGGGCATGATGATTCTCACTATTGGAGGCTGCATGTTGAACTAAGGCCTAAAAGGTTTGGATGCAAAGTAATGAAAAGTATTGTTGCCACAATGAAAAAAGATTTGGGATTTGATTTAGGGGATGAAACTTAAGTCAAAATGGTAGGAGTGAAAGGTAAAACATATTCTCATACTAATTCTTCTATTCCATCTCCTAGAACTAAATGGAGAAGAAGTAAGCTTTTCCACATAAGGTTGATAATTAAGCATACAAAAATTGATACTCTTTTTTATAGCATTTCCTGAGTGAATTTGTTATCTCTTGAAAATGTGTTGACAAGGTTGAATTAGATATGGTTCCTCTTGATATTTGTGGAATTTCATTGGGAATCCCTTGTATGATAGGAAAGCCATATTCTCTAGGGAGGAGAAAAATATCACCTCACCAACGACGGGGTTGAGTATATTGTAAGAGCACACATCATGAAGACTAACTTATCACTTTTTAGCATAGGTAAAATGAAGAGGTTCATATATACTGGAAAATAAATTGTACTTCTAGCTGTGAAAGCAAAATATATCAAACAATTTTATGCTTTTAAGGGTCATTATCATTCTCATAAGGATGAATTATTTAAGCTCATTTAGAAATATGATGAGATATTCCAAGAACATGAAGGATTTCCTCCTAAGAGAGAGATTCAACATGAAATTTAGTTGCAAGAAAGTGCCCCTATTCTTATTGTTGGAATGTATAGGATGTCTATGATTTAGAATGTAGAGATCAAGAAGAAAGTTCAATAAATTCTTGAAAAGGGAGTCATCGTGCTTAGTTTCTCTCTATGTGGGTCTCCTATTGTGATGGTACCAAAGAAGTATTGTACATGGAGAATGAGCATTTAATTTCATGCACTAAAAAAAATCATGGTAAAGAATTGATGCCCTCTTCCTTGTATCGATGATTTGATACAACAATCAAAAGATGAATTTTACTTTACTATGTTATACTTCCAAAGTGGTTATCATAAGATTTATATTGTAGAAGGTTATGTTTGGAAAACCGATTTCAAGACAAAGCATGGTTTTCTTGAATGGTTAGTGATGCCTTTTGGGATTTTCAATTCCCCAATAACTTTTATGCGTGTGATGAATGATTTTTTTCAACCATTCATTGATGACTTTGTAATTGTCTACTTAGATGATATACTTATATTTAGCATAACTTAGGATGAGCATGTCAAGCAGGTTAGACAAGTATGTGATACTTTGAAAAAGGAGAAGTTGTATATGAAATTGTCAAAGTGTGAATTTGGAAAGACCTCATTAGTGTATTGATGTCATTGCTACAACACCCTCCAAAATTTTGGCCCACATCCAAATTTCGGAGCCTAATTTGACCTTGCATGTTGTCATTTATAGTAGTAAGAGTCATTCTATGTATATTCTCTAAGTTTTCAAGTCCCTTTTGGAGGAAAACCAAAGTGTCGTATTTTGGCATGGGAAGTGTCACACATCGCAAAACCAATGTTTTGGACTATTTCAAGGGGTAATTTTGGTGGCAATGGGTCTTATTTATCATATAGACATGTATTAGAGCCATCCCCAAAGTTTCATGCACTGTCACACATGTGTCATCATTGTCGTTGCAAAGTCTATCTTAAGTTTTGCACTTGGAGGAAGTTGTTGTATTGTCGTCGCATTGAGGGTATCATGTTATTATTGTGTACTGGATGATTCAATGTTGTGTCTTCAATTGTTTTGAGTGTGTGAAATTATTCATAAGTTCAATCATGTTTTCACTTCTACCTCATTGATCCCACACTTAGTTAAATCCTATAAAGTTCCTTCCCGATCAACCTAACTTGACTTAGCCCTCTAGAACTATGCACTACACAATGTCAACACTGAAGCTCACCCCATTGCCTATATGAACTGCGTCATGAGCAGTTTCTTCCTCCAAGGACTGCACATTTCATAGTATCATTGCTCAACCCTGACCCCTGGACATCCAAACCTATACATTTCAACCTCCCAGTCAACCCCCTTCTTCCCAATGCACAGTGGCAAGCCTAAAGTTTTCATTCTTCCTCCTTGAATTTCATAATTTCTCAAGGGCCTCCCCCTCTCCAGAACCATGCTTTGGGAAACTTCAAGCCTCAAAACTACCTCACGGAGCTCCTCAACTATGCATTCATCCTTCCTAGGCCTCCTTAAACTAAGCACTACATAGTCTCAAGCCCCAGTCCTCTCTCTTGACCCTTGGAACTATGCACTATGCAATCCCTAAGTCTGCCTCTCATTTCAACATTCAGTTCCATCTCAATCTATGATTTGCATGAATAATGTTAGACTAATTTTTTTTTAGACTAATGTTGCGTTGTCATTAGTGTTTTCTAGTTGTAGGTACTATATGTTCACGACAGGGTGATGATTGAAATGCAGGAGAAGGAAACTATATTAGAAGACACTTATGAAGCTACAAAGATAAGTGATCATTGAATAAGAAGATGAAGGGATACCAGATTGTGACAACAATCGAAGATCAAGATCATAGTGAACACTCCCTACCTTCAAGCTTTATGGAGGAGGAAGAAGAATAAGATGTACCATATTTCAAGAAGACACATAGATAACAGAAAGAGTGGCTTGAGATTGCCACATCACCATTGAGTCCATGTCATCAATGTTATGTCATGTGTATAGCCTCATGAATGCTTCATCTTGACACTCTTCTTCACTCATTTTCCTTCTCCTTGAACATTATTTTTGACTTGATAGGCATCACATTGCAGGTTTTAACATAGGTAAGGTACTAATTATCCTATTTTTCATATTTCAAAAGTGTTCCTTATCATTAAGTTAAGTTTTTCTTTGGCTACCAAATTCATACAATTCTGCAGCTAACATCCATTTCTGCAGCCAACTCCATTATTGAAAAAGGTCTGAGGTGCCATTCAAGGGAAGAAAGATATGGGCAGAAAGAGTTTGAACCCATCAACGATCTCCTCCTATCTATTTGCACCAAATCATTAGAAGAAAGCCTGAATTACATGGTCAAAGACAAAAGTCAACATATAGCTGGAGCAAGCGAGTGAGAGTCCGAGATGAAAATGTCTCACGATTTTCTTTTCCAAATAGAAAATTTTGAGAAAATCGCTATCTGTTACAAGCTAAAATTAGGAATCTCAGTTTGATATTTTGAATTAGAACTCTATTAACCGAAAGTAGGAATGAAAGCCTCAAACATTTATTGAATCAATTTTATAAATATCGTAAGGCGGGACAAAACAGGGGATGATTGTTAATGCATATTTTGTGACTGTAATCATTTTAAAACTCTGTGTTTTTATTTAATGGAAGTTCCTTTGAATACTTGATGCACAATTAACTATTTGTTGGAGCTTGAGACCACCTATTTGTGGAGGGCCCCTCCAAATAGTGAGGGTTTTTAACTTGTAGATTTTTTTTCCTTTTTGTTTTTATTTGTTGTAGCATTTTCACGTATGTTCCTTTCATAATTCATATATTTATTTCTTATCTTACATCAATATTAACTCTCTTTTATAGTTTCTAAAGTTGATTTAAATCATTAAAATACTAGTGATTTCCTTGTGTTATCTTTTGAATTTCATTAGAATCATTTCAACTTCATAGCTTAGGATGTTTCTCTTTATAGATTTGGGTATATAGATTTATTTCAGCTTTATGTTCAAAGCATTTGTATTCAAAAAATTTCTTAATTTAATTTCAAAATAAGAGTGGTTTGTTTGCAGTTACTTTCTTGAACTTTCAGTTTTGAAGCAAGAGTGAGTTAATATAGTTTCCATTCAACAAGCGAGAGTTAATTTGGTTTTCATTCTGCAAGTGTGAGTTAATTTAGTTTTCATTTTTCAAGTGTGAGTTCTTTATGGTTTCATTTTTCAATTAAGAAATATAGCTTTAAATTCACAATCATTTTATTTTCATTAGATAGAAATGTTAATTCCATTTTGAAATAGGAATACAAAACTTAAAATCACATTTCCAATAACTTAATCAATTAATAAATCCAACTTAATAAAAATGCTTCTAGCATATATTGTGCACTTGCACTTCCTAAGTTTACCAAATCCAATCGATGATTTATGTAATAATTTAAGACAATTAAATTGATAAACATTTTGGCACCGTTGTTGAGGAGGTGTAAATAGAAGTCTTTATTTCTTTAAAAAAAACAAACAAACAATAAAAACAAAAACATGATATGCATAGGGAAAGAGGCTCTATGGGTAGATTTTTAGGTAGAGGAAATAATTTAATTCCAACAACATCACTTAACCCACCACAACCTTGTAGTGTCACACCACCCACACAAACTTGAATTCCATCCATAGCAGGAAAACACAAACTCCATGAGGTATTAAGATCTGAAATCCAACCTAGAGATTCACCAAATTCATTAACATAAGCCATAATAGAAGAAGATCCCATATACCAAACAAAAAGATTAATTTTCCTATATTCAATTGTAGAACAACTTCTAGCTCAAGAGTTGGAAGTTCCTCCTGAAGAAGAGGAAGAAGAAGCATATTTTAAACCATTGATAGAAAAACCAAAAGAGCTAGAGGAAGTTGAAAAGCCAATCTTGGAACGAAAACCCTATATTAGTTATGAAGGACCTACAATGGTTGGAGAAGGGGAAGGAGAGGTACATTATTTGAATGGTGAACAACCTAGAATTGGAGGAGGAAGAGGAGGAAATAAGGGAGGTGGAAGAGGTGGAGGAAGAGGAAGAGCAAGAGGAGAAGATATAAATCCATAACCCTTTGGATTTCCTATACTCAATGAAGATACAACTGTGACAATGAGAAATATCTCACTCTCTATCCTTCCAAACTTTCATGGACTAAGCAGTGAAGATCCTTAAACATTTCTCTTTGAATTTGAAGTCTTGTGTAGATCATATGATTATCTACATGATGCTCAAAAGTTGAAATTATTCCCTGCAACCCTTAAATATGCAGCATTAAAATGGTTTATGAGTTTAGGAATAAACTCCATAAGAACATGGAAACAAATGAAAACTACATTCTTAGATAAATATAACGACTACTGTATGTCCCATAGTATTAAGGATGAAATCTTTAAAATGGTACATAAAGAAGATGAAAATCTTGAAGACTTCATTGAAAGATTTGCTTATAATGTTAAAAGGGAAAAAATGAATAATCTAGATGAGGAAATTTTGAAAGCTCTCTTATTGAAATCCATTAGAGATGAGTGGAATGATTTTCTCAATCTAATGGGTAAAGGATACATTTCTCAGTTGTCACTAGGAAAATTTTGTGAGTTATGCATACACATTTCAAGAGGCAAAGTAAGAACTGGGAAAAATCCAAGAGATCCTCTTTTATCACAGATTAATAAATCTATAGTCGGGACATTAAGTAGGGAAGAATTAGGAAATTTGCCTGATAATTTTAAAATAGATATTTTAGGGAGTCTTAGTGAACAAATTGACACCCTTAAATTACAAAACAATCAAAAAGCTAAAAATGTTGCATTGTCCATTTTTTTCCCTAAATGCAAAAAGAAACATGCCTTGAGAGAATGTCCTCTTAATTTAAATATTGTAGAAATTTTTGTTTTATGTGCATAAAATCATGATATAAAAGAAAGTCCCTCAATACCAGCTCTTAAAGTTATCTATGAAGAAGGAGTACCAAATTAGGTAGTTCCTCTTTGTTTTATTGCTAAAATAACTTGGTAGAATCCACAACCAAATACAGCTCAAGGATTTAACACTCAACCATTTGCACAATCATCACAAAGTAATTGGACTACCCCAATTCCTTGGAAACCTTGGCCACAACCTTGGTCAAAAGGATGGAAAAATCATAATGGAAAGTACCCTCAATATCCTCAATATCCTCAACTTCAAAAATAATATCCTACTTTTCCTCCACAATATTATCCTCATCCCGTTCAACAAACTCAACCTCACAATTTGAATCCACAAATTTCATTACCATTTCCTCAAATACCAAATCAATTTCCTTCCCAACTACTCCAAAATCCAAACAATAATAAAAATTCACAACCTGTTTACAATATGGAAGGACAAAATTTTCAAACTTACATGATAACTCCATTAGATCTAAAAAATGTTCGACTTAGACCTGGTAGAATATTATAAAAGAAGTCCCCATCAATTGTTATTCAAGAAAGTGAAAAAGAAAAGATCTTCGAAGAAGAGAAGTCCCTTAGTGAAAATAAAAAAACTCAAAAACAAGTTACTCCAACACATTCAAATAACTCAACTCCTATTATGGAACAACCTTTAGTATCTATTTTAAAACCACCTTTCCTGAGAGATTAAAAATTGATGAAGGGGTAGAAAAACAAATTTCTTGCCTGATTACGACATGTTAGATGAACTAAAGAATGTTTGCATAAAGATTCCTTTTCTACAAACCACTAAGGAAATGCCAATTTTCGCAAAGATAATTAGGGAATTGAGCTTAAAAATACTAGGAAGAAAAAGAAAATAAATCAAAAGAATCTAACTAGTTAGAAAAATTGCAGATATCATGATGGGTAAGACAACAATTTAGAAATATCTTGATCCAGGAAGTCCATTGTGAAAACACACGTCAATGGTGTAGCGATCCCAAATACATTGATTGATCTAGGAGCAACTATAAACATCATGAGTAAACAAAGTATGAATCAATTAAAACTTTCTAATATGCAATATACACCTACACTGTTGAAATTGGTAGATAGATCTATAATCAAAACTGATGGTGTATTAGAGGATATATATGTATCCTTAGATTCTTGGGAATACCCTATCAATTTTATGATTTTAACACCTAATAATAACTTAGGAGGGCATCCATTGATTCTAGGAAGACCATGGCTAGCTACAGCCAATGCTTTTATAAGTTGTAGATCTGGTGATATGTTCATTTCTGATGGGAGCTCAACAAAGAAATTCACACTGTATCCACCTGCAAAAACAACAATAGAGGTTGAAAATGAAGAATGGATAGATGATGACATTGATATAAGACTAATCATTGCTGCTTCACAAATAGATCAAGAAGATCAAAATTTGAATTTAATAGAAAATAATGAATCTTCGTCATATTTTGAATCTAGTTAGAGTTTTCAAGAACAATACAATATTGAATATTTATCATCTCGCCAATTATCCTTGCATTCTATGGAAAAAATTGGCAATTCTACAATTGAAATCTTTCAAGGAAATACTTTGAATATCAACAATAATTTGGGAGAATTTCAAAAGAAAGAATTAATAAAGATGTTACAAGAACATTCCTCTACCTATGCATGGGAATATACTGACATGAAAGTAATTGATCCTAATACTTGTATACACCATATCCACATTGAAGAAAATGCCAAACCAATTCGACAACCTAAAAGAATAATGAATCCAAATCTAAGGGAAATTGTTAAGGAGGAACTACAAAAATTGTTGAATGTCAATTTCATTTATCCAATATCAAATAGTCAGTGGGTTTCACCTTTAGTATGTGTTCCCAAAAAGAATGGAAAATGGAGAGTGTGTATTGACTATAGGGAATTGAATAAAGCCACTTTAAAAGATCACTTTCCACTTGCTTTCATAGATCAAGTTTTAGATACATTAGAAGGAAAGAAATATTTTTCATTCTTAGATGGATTTAGTGGGTATAATCAAATCCAGGTAGCCCCATAAGACCAAGATAAAACTACCTTTACTTTCCCACGGGGAACTTATTCTTACCGAGTACTTATTTTTGGATTATGTAATGCACCTGCAACATTCCAAAGAGTAGTATTAGGCATTTTTTTCTAATCTAATTCATGATTGTGTGGAAGTGTATATGGAAAATTTTACAGTTTATGGAAATACTTTTGAAGAAGCTCTTACAAATTTGGAAAAAAATATCATTCTATGTAAACAGGCGAATCTCTCATTAAGCCATGAAAAATGTTTTATGATGTTTACTGAGGGAATTGTTTTAGGACACCATATTTCAGGAAATAGAATTAGAGTGGACACATCTTAAGTAGAAGTTATTTCTAAATTATAAATTCCAACATCTCAATGAGATGTTAGAAGTTTTCTTGGTTTCAATGGTTATTATATAAGATTCATAGAAAAATTTATTGCATCTCCACTTTTTAAATTGCTCACAAAAGGCTATGAATTCAACTGGAATTTTGATTGCCAAAAGGCCTTTGAGACATTAAAAGAGAAATTTTTTGAAGCACCCATTCTTAGAGGATCAAATTGGAAATTAACTTTTCACATTTCAACGGATGCTTCAGACACAACTTTAGGAGTTGTACTAGGACATAAGGATTTAACTCCTTATGACATCTATTACACTAGTAAAAATTTGACTCCTACAGAGTTAATTATATTGTAACAACAAGGAGTTTTTAGTTGTTGTCCATGCTATCAATAAATTCATACATTACATTACTGGATACGAAACATTTTTACATACAGATCATTATGCAATCAGGTACCTAATGAATAAACATGTCACTAATAGCAGAATTACAAGATTGTTGTTGTTGTTGCAAGAGTTTAACATCACTATTTTGGATCGACCTTGGAAACAAAGTAGAGTTGTTGACTTTTTGTCTAGAATTCAAAATGATAATAATGATGTACCTGTAGAAGCCAATTTCCCTGATGAATATATTTTTACAGTATCTACTAAATCACCTTTATTTGAAGATATTGCTAATTATTTAGCTATACGGAAGTTACCATCATATTTATCTCCTTGATAAAAAAAGGAAGGTAATTAAAATTAGTGCATCTTATTAATGGATAAATGAAGAATTGTATAAAACAAGGCCATATCTGATCATCTGAAGGTGTGTTAGAGAAGATGAAGTACCAGAGATATTGAAATCTTGTCATGATGAGCCATATGGAGGACACTTCGCTAATAAAATAACTTCCTACAAAGTCCTTCTCTTAGGTTACTATTGGCCTTCCCTTTTTAAGGATGCCAAGGAGTATGTCAAGAGATGTGATAGTTTTCAAAGAATGTGAAAACATGTTCCTTATTATGAGATGCATCTACAACCTCGGGTACTTATTGAGCCTTTTGAAAAATGAGCTCTAGATTTTTTTTGTCCAAACAATCCACCATTGAGACAAAAAAGGTACATTCTTGTTTGCATTGATTATATTAAAAAATAGGTAGAAGCTACAGCACTTCCTTTTACTACTGAAAATTTTGTAGTTTCATTTCTTTTCGAGGATATCTTTGCTCGTTTTGGTGTCCCAAGAGAAATTGTAACAAATCAAGGTACTCAATTCACATCCAAGTTGATACAAAAGATAATGGAGGAGTACAAAATAAAACATTGTAAGTCAACTCCATACCATCCATAAGAAAATGGACAAGTGGAGTGAACCAATAAAGTATTTGAAGCAATTCTCACGAAAATTGTGCATCTGCATTAAAGAGACTAGGCAGAAAAGCTTCCAGAAGCTTTATGGGCATAACATACCACATGGAGAAACACTACAGGGCACACTCCCTATGAGCTTGTTTATGGGAAGCAAGTCTTGTTTCTTATTGAGTTTTAGGTCAAAACTTTCAAGATGACAGTTAAATTGGGTCTTGACCTTTCAGAAGCAAAAAGACAAAGGATGGAGTAGTTAAATGAACTTGATGAAATAAGACAAGATGTAATCCAAAGAACCAACCTAGTTAAAAAACAGAGATCCAGATGGCATGACAAATATATCAAAAAATGAAAGTTCCAACCAGGATATTGGGCGTTACTTTTTTATTCAAAGTTCAAAGATTTCCAAGGGAAATTTCAAACTCATTGGCTTGGACCCTATGAGATTAAGACACTTTTTGATAATGGTGTAGCTAGGATCATAACTATTGATGAAGAAAGAACCACTTTTCTTGTGAATGGTCATCGATTAAGAATCTATCATAAGCCATTGACAAAGGAGGAGTTTATCAAACATTTTCCAGACAACACTAATTTCCAATTGGTTAAGAAGGATTTTCCTTCTTCTCCAACTTGACTTATAAGTCTTTTTCTTTTCTAAAAAAAAATATTAAAAAAAAATGATGCAAAAAATAAACATGAAAAAAAACATTGGTTGCATGTTTATACAGAAAATTTAGGGTGAAAACCAAGTAATTTTGGCATTATAAATTTTATTTCCCATTCCCATTTTATGTTCTCCCTCTTTTTTGTTGGGTTGTGTTATATTCTTTCCACATAGTTGACAGGGGGTTTGAAGGGCACCCGTAACCCCACTTTATGGGGTCCGAGGCAGCACCCCAGAAAATTTTGATGTTGGACCCTATGTTAGGTTGGGCAGACCCACGTATGGTTTTGTGCATGATTTTCGCACATGTTTTTTGGACACGATGGTTTTCGGTCCATGGTATTGGGTGCGATGGTTTTCGGTCCATGGTATTGGATGCTTCGGAATGTATAAATATGTATTGTAACATTGACGAGGA
>APFE030147870.1:31283-48847 GCA_000404065.3 Pinus taeda
TGCTTCAACATGTATAAATATGTATTGTAACATTGAAAGGAACATAATGAAAAATCAAGCTGGTAGTCTCAGTTTTGGGATCCAGGGGAAAATCTCTGTGTATATGTGTTTTACGTGTTATGATCTCACATTATTTATTTTCTGTGTTTTAGAATTTGTATGCGGGTAATTTTTGTACAGGGTTAAACCTACATTTTTCTTTTCAGAAATAAAATAGCTACAGAATAGCATGAAAACTACAACTTTCACATAATTCTGCAGTTCATGTTTAACAAGAACCACCAATTGGAGCAATTGAAGCAATGATCAAATTAATTCTTGAAAACACCTGAAGACAATAAATAAAGGAGCAAACAAAGGTTAGAAATATCAAAGTAAGGGTATGCAAAGGTATGAAAACATTTAATTTAGTAATAAGGATAAAAACATTAAGTATATGAATTTTATGATGATTTTACTACCAGTTAAAACCATCATTTCCTAAGGTTGAAATATATTTTGTTCATATCAACATAACACTGCCATTTTCCTCCAATTATTTCACTACACTCCCAACTCAAATTCGAATTCATTGAAGAGATCGCCGAAATCATCAATTCACATTCATTACATATTCTATAAAGGTCATTTCACTCATTCATCTCTCGTCCTCATTGTCATTTATACCCTTGTCAAAACCTCTCATTCTTAAACCTTGATCCATTTTTTGTCAAGAACAAAGTCAGAGAAAAAAAATTCCTATCATGGGGATCATTGTGAGGTTTGAACCGAGTGGAAGAAAATTCATGGAAGGTTACCCGCAAGTAAAAGAGATGCTACAAAAAGTGCATTGATTACATTTCGTGGAAAAATTTGACAGTTTCAACAAAGAGGTGACCAAATCCTTCTCCAAAGATTTTGATGGAGTAGAAGTTGAGATTGGAGATGTGAAATTCACAGTGATAGAGTCCCTTATTGTTGAATCTATCGGCCTCTCTAGAAGAGGAGAATTATGGTTTAAAAATAGAGGCATAGAAAATGAAGAAAGAATAATTTTCTTAAAGAATATAGGTATGGACATATCCATTTTTAATAAAGGAATCGCGAGCACTTCACTTAAAAGTAAATGGAGAAATCTATTATTGGTTATTCAAAAATTTATCTCTTGTGAAGGAAGGTTTGATTGCATGTTCTTTTATCACATTCACCTAATGATGCATTTTGTTAAATGAAATGAGGTCAATCTCCCATACCTTTTGTTGAATGGATTAAGAAAAATGTCAAGAAATGTATAGAAAAAGATTCAATTTATAGAAACTACTATGTATCATCATGGCCTCATCAAAATGCTTATTGAATTCCACCTTAAGGGTTTAGGATATGATTGGAAAAACTTCTTACTTAGAAACCATTTAAGGAAGAAGAAGAAGAACAGGCTAGTAGTAGTAAAGTAAAAAGAGGGAGAAAAAGAGTATATGAAAGCCCTATTCAAAAGTTACCTCAACAGTAGTCCCAGGAAAAATTAGAGGATGAAATTCCTATTGAAAAAAATTTAGGAAGCATAAAAAAGAAAGTTGTTAGAAGAAAGAAAGTAAACAAAGAAGAAGAAAACACATCCAAGGAGATAGAGGAGGTAAAAATAGAAAATAAAAGAATTCAAATCAAGATCCCTCCTCCTTCAAATGTGAGAAGAAGTGCCAGGCTTAATCAAGCACTGAAGGAACCATCTCTAAAAGTTATGACTTGTGAGTAAACAGAGAAGTAGAATACTCCCTCACCTACTGTCATTTCACCCATTCAAAGCCCAGACCAAGTAACACTAGAGATAAATCTAGTACAACAAGAGATACATGATTATATCAAATCTCTGGAAAAGAAAGCTACAAAAAAGACATCTAGTTCAACAGTGCATGAAAAGGAAGATCAGTCTAGTAGCCCACAAGAACCTCTAGTCATAAATATTTTAAAACAAGAAATATGTGAGGTGGAGATGCTAAATAGACACATACAAAAGGAACATGAAACCTTGAAGATGTAGAATGAAATCCAAAGAGACCAAAACGACAATATTCTCTTACATTTGGGTCTGTGGTATAAGTAAAATAAGAAGTTGAAACAAAAGAATAAGGTCTTTAAAAGAAAAGGGTTAAATTTGAATTATAAAATTTTGATGAAGAAGCCAAGGATGGTAGTGGCAAGGAAAAAGGTGAAAAATACAAATTCATATGTGCTATCTCGAGTTTCAAAAAGATTCAGTAGTTGGCAAGGGAACTAATTTTTGCATTTTTGCATGAGGACATGCAATGATCTCCATGTGGGGGAATGTAGAGCCTCATGAATGCTTCATCTTCGCACTATTCTTCACTCATTTTCATTTTCCTTGACCATTAATTTTTACTTGATAGGCATCACATTGCAGGTTTTGACATAGGTAAGGTACTAATTATCCTATTTTTCATATTTCAAAATTGTTCCTTATTATTAAGTTAAATTTTGCATCGGCTACCAGATTCGTGCAATTTTGTAGCTAACATTTGTTTCTATAGCCAACTCCATTATTGGAAGGGTCCGAGGCACCATTCAAGGAAAGAAAGATATGTGAAGAAAGAGGTTGATCCCCTCAACAATCTCCTCCTATCTATCTGCACCAAATCATTAGAAGAAAGAATGAATTGTGTGGTCAAAGGAAAAAGTCAACACATAGCTGTAGCAAGCGAGTGAGAGTCGAAGATGAAAATGCCTCACAATTTGTTTGTCGAATAGAAAATCATGAGCAAATCACTATCTGAGTTTGATAGTTTGAATTAGAACTTTTTAAGCTAAAAGTAGGCATGAAAGCCACAAACATTTATTGAATCACTTTTATAAATACCATAACACTGGACAAAATAGGGGATGACTGTGAATGAATATTTTGTGATTGTAATGATTTTGAAACTTTTTGTTTTTATCTAATGGAAGCGCGTTTGAAGACTTGATGCACAATTAACTATTCGTTGGAGCTTGAGACCGCTTGTTTGTGGAGGGCCCCTACAAATAGTAAGGGTCTTTAACTTATATATTCTTTTCCCTTTTGTTATTATTTGTTGTAGAATTTTCACGTATGTTCCTTTCGTTTTTTGCTAATGCAAGTGTGGATCCTTTTATTTCCAAAAGCCAAAAACTATTGTACACTTTTTACAAATGTCCACCCGACACCAAGGAAAGAGAAAAGAAAGAAAAGCCCCAGTCACCAAGGGCTAAACCTCTTAGTTTTACAACAAAAATTTCTAACCCAAAGAACAACCCGCGAACTTCCCACTACCCCAAACTCGGAAAGGCCCGAACTATCTAGGCCATCCAAAAGAAGCATGAAGATCAACAGCTAAGGGGAAATCGCTTAGCTCAAAAAGACTTGAAGTTAAGCGGTATTGCCCCACCAAGAAGCATGCTCAAATCCAACCGTTGATCACTATTGACAAAATCCTACAGGTGAGAATGATATCGCACTGGCCTAAATGAACAGATGTTAATTTGTGATAAAGGGTGGTTTTCAGTACCCTCCCCCTGCCACATGTTGTAGATTGACTGGAATCGCAGCGAAATTTCCGAAACCGCTTTCCACATAAAAGTGGTGTGATCAGCAGAAAACCGCCTAGGAGGTGGTTTTACATGCTGTGTCCTCAAGTTCTGAAAAACCGGTTATCAAATAAAACCGGGTTCTTCTTGCCCCTATTAATCTCCTTCTCCTGAACCTATAACCTCGTAAATATTAGAGGCTTTCCCTCGTGCCTGAAGTTGATCCTGAGTTTAATTAGGAGATAACTCCGCAAGGGGTCAACCAAAAACCTGGAAAACCCGGTCGAGATGATCCGGGTGAAGATGAGCTTGAACATGACTCTCTGCTAGACTGAGGTAGAACCCCCCAGCGTCATCCAATTGTGGAATTCCACCCAGCTCAATATCAGGAAACCTCCTATCCTCCGTAACTTGGTCTTCGTAGCTAACCTTTAGACAACTTGGAGGAATTTCTTGCAACTTTTTAGCCATTCCACCTTTTGCACTGCTCACACCTTGATTGGCCAATAAGTCGGCTAGTTTATTGGCATTACATCAAATGTGGCTAAAGCTTATGGTTCGAAGGCCCTTTAGATGCATTTGTATTCTTTCATAAACCTGGATAAGTTTCCAATGATTCGAGACTCTCTCCGGCCTGGAACCACCACTGATTCTTCTTGCTGCATTGATGGTTAACTCAGAGTTTGCTTCCATAATGACATTTGAGTGATGATTCTGTGATAGAAACTCTAGACCCTACTCCAGAGCCATCACTTCCGCCATGTTATTAGTAGCTCTACCTAAATGGTAGTGGAATATAAATATAATATTGCCCTCGTCATCCCTTAAAGCTCCTCCATAACCCGCATTTCCCAGATTGCCTTTGGAGGCACCATCAATGTTGTATTTTAGAAAGACTTTCGATGGGGGTTGCCAGTAGTCCTTCTCTGTAACCATGGTTTTATCCTTTATGTTTCTACCTTGAGGAGTTATCCCTTGCATTCCCAGTTGCCTGAGAATTCTCTTCTCTTTATCAGTGGGGGGATTCGAGGGGATATTCTTAACAATAGATCTAACTGTCTCTCTGATCTGTTTCAAGATAAGGTCAAGAAGGTGTTGTGCTGAAGACTTACCATTCTTGAAAATTCTTTTATTTCTTTCTTTCCAAACGTTCCAGATAATAAACCTGGGCATAAAGGCCTAGGCCAAATTTAGGGCTTTGTTCTCCTTGAAATTTTTTCTCCAGTGGTTTAGGGTATTTGTGATACTTCCTTTGTCCCTATCAGACTACTGGTAAATTGAAGAGAATGACTCCCACAACCAAGTAATATAAGAGCAGCTATTGAGAATATGTTCCATTGTCTCCTCCTGCTCCTCACAGAGCTGGCATCTAGAGGGCCCCATAATTCCCCTTCTTCTAATATTGTCCCAATTCAATATTTTCTTATGATGAACCAACCACATAAAAATCTTGATCTTCATCCATCCTTGCTGCCCCCAAAGATGCGTCCAAGTCTTGTTTGGAACACTATAATTCAGCCCTAGTAGATAACCCTTAGCTTCCCTGAGATTAAAGGCTCCTTGCTTGTTATTGCCCCATCTCAATTGATCTTGCCTTTCTGTTTTTAATATCATCCTTTGCTTGAGAAAGTCCCCAAGAGCCGCTGCTTTTATTTTTAGGGGTTGTCCTCTCCACAATCAATGTTTCTACAGCTTCTCCATTTTTCAGAGGTATGCAAAAGATCCCAAAAATCCTTAACTCTAATTAACCCTTGGGCATCTGTTTCCTACTTGAGGCATACAAAATTCTTTGTTAACAGTGTTGGTTCCTGTTTCCATTTGTCCTCCCAAAAAAGAGCAAGGTCTCCTACTCTAATTTCCCAGAAACTATTATTTTGAACTAGATTTCTGTTCTCCCAGGCTTTGTTCCATATGTAGGAACCTTTTATAGTTCCAGACATTATTATGAGATCATTATTGTGCCACAAGCTGGCATATTTCTCTTTCCATATCCTAGCCCACTGTGCTTTTGGCTCCTGCACCCATCTCCACCAGAGTTTGGCTCCTAGAGCTTTACATAGGATTCCTTGATCATCCAGGCCAAGGCCCCCCTGACTTTTGGGTTTGCATACTTTTTCCCAGGAAACCAAGGCCCATTTCTTTCTAGTTTCCTCCTTTCCCCACAGGAAGTCTCTTTGAATGTCTCTGATTTGCTCTAAGACACCTTTTGGAGTTGGGAGAGCTAATAACATAAAAACTGGGATGCATTGTAGAACAGCCTTAGTCAGAACTAACCTGTCGGCCAAGTTCAAGGCCCAAAAGGTCCAATTTTTTACTTTATCCTGCATCTTATTAAGGATCGGTTCCCAAATACTCTTATGCATGGGTCTGGTAGTAAGAGGTATTCCTAAATATTTAGAGGGGATGGAATCTCGTTGGAATCCAATAATTCTTGATATATTTCTTTGGATAGAAATGTTAGTGCTAAAGAAGAAGATTTTTTATTTAGAGAGGTTGACTTCCATACCTGTAGCCAGGGCAAAATCTTTAAGAATTTGTTTTTATGCCGAAGCCTCTTTGACTGTTGGAACGCCTTGCAGTAAGGTATCATCCACAAATCGTTGATGAGTTAGCACATAACCGTTCTTGGAAATTTGAAGACCCCTAATTTTACCCATATCTTTGGCTTGCTTAATGGATCACCCAAGCCCTTCCATCATAAGAATAAAGAGGAAGGGAGAAAGAGCGTCTCCCTATCTGAGGCCTCTAGAAGGATTGAAGATTTCTTAGGGGGATCCATTGACCAAAATGGAAAAGCTAGAGGAGGACACCAGTGCCATAACCCATCTGACCCAGTTGTGGTCGAACCCAAAGGCGTAGAGTACCTTCTTGATCTAATTTCAATTCACCTTGTCATACGCTTTGGCAATGTCTAGTTGCATGATCATCCCTACCTGTTTTTTGCTGGTAAGCGTGTGCACCACCTCATGAGCTTGAGTAATGTTATCTAGAATCTGTCTTCCATCCACAAAACCTAATTGTTCCTCAGACACTAGCAAGGGAAGGAGAGGTTTGAGTCTACTAGCCACTACTTTGGATATTATCTTGTAAACCACATTACATAAGGCAATAGGTCTGTACTTAGAGTCTGTATATTGGGCTGTGTCATGTTTGGGAATAAGGGAAATAAAGGAGGTGTTGAGAGCTTTCAGGATAGTTTTACTTCTCCTGGAATCCTCCACTACATTCACAATGTCCTCTTTGACAATATGCCAACACGCTTTAAAAAAATCAACATTGAAACCATCAGGACCTGGTGCTTTTCTATTCTGCATTTCTTTGAGAACCTCACTGACCTCCTCTTCCTCCATTGGTCTATTGAGGTTAAAATTGTCCTCTGTGGACACCAGTTTGGGGATATGCCTTGTGATTCCCCTTATGGACTGATCCCTATCTGGAGTTTTTTCCCAAGTGATGTTCCGGAAATGTTGGACCAGCACAGCTTCAATATCTTTGTGAGTGGTCTGAATTTCCCCTCTTCATTTTTAATCATGGAGATTCTGTTGTGAGCTCTATTAGCCATAGTTGATCTGTGGAAAAATCTGGTGTTCCGTTCTCCTTCCTTGAGCCATTGAATTCTGGATTTTTGTCTCCAAAATATTTCCTCTTGTTTGCATAAATTTTCACAAACTAGATGGTATTTATCGGCCTGCTCACTTTTGGCTTTGTCAAATCCATCGTTTATCAGAGCCTTGTTGAGTTCTAGAATTTTAATTTCCACTAATTGTTTTTCCTCAAAAATGTTGCCAAAATCCTTCCAGTTCCATTCCTTTAGTCTAAACTTAATGTGCTTTAATCTTTTATGTAGAAGGTACATCCTAGATCCTTGTATTTGCAAGTCTTCAGCTCACCATTTTTCAATGTTGCTAATGAAATCCGGGTGGGAGAGCCAGATGTTTTCAAATCTAAAGTGTCTATTTCTGGGAGAATCTATACCCTTGATTTCCAACTGAACCGGCCAATGGTCTTAACCTCCAAAAGGAAGCACTCTGGCTATGATTTCACTATTTAGAAACATTAAATCCTCCGATATCATGAACCTATCTAACTTAGACGCGACCAGCACCTCTCCTCCTCTTTTATTGTTCCATGTAAAAAGGCTCGTGCTTGAATATGACTCAACCAACTTCATATTATCTATAAATGATTGAAACGCTAAGGAGTCTTTATTGAGCACTCTAGAACCTCCTTTTTTTTCTTAGAGAGATTTGATCATGTTAAGATCTCCTCCCATGATCCAAGGCATTCCAGTCTATCTGCTCCTGAAGTCACTAAGGGCTTCTAACAATTTGAGTTTATCCTCTAATTTTTTAGGACCATAAACATTAGTTACCAGAAAAGTTTCTGAAACCCCGACACGTTGAATGACCACTGATAGATAATTTCTTGATGCCTCTGCATCCATAATGCTGATCCTTTGGGGATTCCAAAGAGTAAGAATACCCCCCACTGTGTTCTCTGCTTTAACCTCTAGAAACTCATATCTAATGATCCATTTCCTGTGTATGAGTCTTATTTTCTAAATGGAACATTTCGTTTCCTGGATGGAAATCATGTTTGGTATATCTTGTTTCATTCTATGACAAAGAAATCTTTGTTTTCTTCTACTTCCTAGACCTCTGATATTCCAAGATGTAAATTTCATTATTAAAGACTTGTAAAGGAGTAACTGGTTAGGTCTTTCATCTTACCTGAATCTATCATTAGCTTTCCACACTCCATCAGAAGTTCCTTCTGCTTTTTCTGGCCTCTCTTTTTACCCGTATTTCTAGGAGCTACTCCCAGGGTTGGTTTCATTGTTTTCACTCCTTTGTTTTCCAGCTTGTCAGTGATTGTTCCTGTTTCTAACCCTCCTTCTTGAGTCTTCCATAAAAACAACTGTCGTATTCTGTTGCAGTCCTCTTGGGGTAGTGAATCTATCCCTCCCGTGGTTCCCTGCATCAAAAACCCTTCCAGATCTAGGTGTTCCTTTTCTAGGATTTCTTGTAGTTCATGATCTTCCAGATCTGTTTCAATTTGGGTCATTTCCATATCCATTTCTGCTTCGGTCTCACTATTCATAGTTTCTTTCCTGTTACGAATATCTTATGTTATGATGTAGTTCTCCTCCTTCTCTTTTTTATTAGATCCTTCCTCCATTGCTAGGTCTCCACTTGTCTTTTCTTCCTTTTCTTCCAGTACTTGAAACCTATTCGTGTTGTTCTTTTTCCCCTCACTGCAATGTTTCCTTGATCCCTTTCTGCCCCCTTTTCCTTTACTTACCACTTTTTGAAAGCTTTCAGTATCCTTCCCAGTTCTAGGTCCTCCTTTATTGTCTACTTTACTAAGAGGACAGTCTCTAATCAAATGACCATGTTCATGGCATCTACGACATCTGAACGAGATATGCTCATAATCCACCATTTGAACCCATTCCTCATCAAAAACTTCCAGGATTAATTCATCCTAGAGAGTGCCTGATAGATCAATTTCTATGCAAATCCTAGCATAGGAAGTATATTTACCCCTTCTAGTGGATTCCGAAGCTTTCACAAAGAATCCTAGCTTATTGCCAATGGTTGCAAGCAACCCATGTTGCCAATAATCGAGAGGTAGGGAATAGATCCTTACCCATATAGGAACCGAGGTGAATGTCTCCCTTTCTGGAACGAAGTTCATTTTCCACGGCCTCATATAGAGGCCTGTTGCTGCAAAAAAGTAGGGTCCTCTTTCGAATATTCTGTCCTTATCTTCAATGTTAGTAAATACCATAGTAAAAAACCCCTTTGATCCCAAATGGAGTCCAATACTACCTTTGGGTTTCCAGTGGTATTTGATCCATGTCTGTAATGCCTTTTTAGAGGGCCAAATTCCCATGAATTTGTAGATTATCGCATACGTCCCCATATGGTTCCTGTGCTCTTGCAGAGCAGGATCATTCAACAGAACTCTTAGAGTAATCTCCATTTTGGGTCTGCACTGTCCCTTTTGATTTTTGTCCCTTGTTCCCTGGCTTTTGTCTTCTTCCTCTTTGTCCTTTGTGCTACTGGTTTCCTTGGACCTAGCCCCTTCTGACTCCTTCTCATTATTTTTTTCCCCTTCTTCACTAGAACCTCTGACTTTACCCAATGGTGCCTTACCTCTACCTGTAGTTGCTTCCTTGTAGGAGGGAGTGGATCTCCCTCCTCTGCTGCGCTCCATAGGGAGCAACCTTCGAGTACCTCTGTATCCCTATCTCCTCGCCCACCAGTTCACCCCTCCAGTTCCTTCCCGTCACTCCAGGGTCCTCTTCATGTATGTTCCTTTCATAATTCATAGATTTCTTTCTTATCTTACTTTGATCTTAACTCTCTTTTATAGTTTCTGAAGTTGATTTAAATCATAAAAACACCAGCAATTTCCTTGTGATGCCTTTGGAATTTCATTAAAATCATTTCAACTTCATAGCATAGGATGTTTCTCTTTATAGATTTGGGTATATAGATTTCTTTTAGCTATATGTTTACGACATTTGTATTCAAAATTTTTCTTATTTTAATTTCAGAAGAAGAGTGGTTTGTTTGTGGTTACTTTCTTGAACTTTCAATTTTGAAGCAAGAGTGAGTTAATATAGTTTCCATTCAACAAGTGAGAGTTAATTTAGTTTTCATTATGCAAGTGTGAGTTAATTTAGTTTTCATTCTGCAAGTGTGAGTTTATTTTTCCAAGTGTGAGTTCTTTATGGTTTCATTTATCAAGTAATAAATATAGATGTAAATTCACAATCATTTTATTTTCATTAGATAGCAATGTTAATTTCATTTTGAAATAGGAATACAAAACTTGAAAACAAATTTTCAATAACTCAATCAATTAATAAATCCAACTTAATAAAAAGGCTTCTAACATATATTGTGCACTTGCACTTTATAAGTTTACCAACTCTGGCCAATGATTTATGTAATAAATTTAAGACAATTAAATTGACAAACACCATGTATTATCTAGGTGTCATGTCAAGGTGTTATATGACTCATCATATGCCGCATCATTTGTGAATATGATTATGTAATTTTCAATATGTGAGAAATGTAATGTAAAGTGGAAGTCCGAGAGTCATCTGTAGAATTTGAAAAGTCATGTAGAAGTCAAAGAGTCATGAGGGAAGTCCAAGAGTCATAAGGGAGGTAAATAGTCACCCTATTTGTTATATATACACGCTCATAAGAAGAAATTCAATGGGGGTTGGAGAACACACTTGGAGCCACTAGAAATTTGATTTTGCTGGGAAATTAATTTCGAGAGTAGCAAATGTGAATTGTTGGAGGCGATTCAGTAAATTGGAAGTAGTGAGAGAGGGGAAGGGATAGTAAGGCTAGAAGAAAGTTTTTCTAGTATGGTGAGTGCATAGCAAAGAGACAGAGAATTATAAAGAGAGGTTGACGCAATGCAGAGAGGCAGTGCAAAGCTTCAGAGGGAGATCCATCTTTTTCTGAGGATAATTTGAAATTCAGTGCGAGAAGTTGGAGTGGGAGCTCGGAGGCCAAGAAGATTGAGTTTCCAGAGCATCAGTTGATCAATCAGCAAGAGAGACGCTGGTCTGAGCAGGCTAGCGTATATCTACATAGGATGACGTAGAGGCAACAACAAGTAGCTCATCTTGAGACAAGGTCAGTGCCAGATCACTGGTGGGAGTGAGATTTGTCTCACTAGATCTCCTGTCAATTATTTCTCTCTATGGAAAGCTAGATTTGAGCTTCCATAGTTGTACTTAGATTTACTACTGCATAATAATAAAACCCTCAGTTTTTGCATCGGTTTTCCCAAGTTGGGTTTTTCCAGGGACATTAGTCCAAAGATAACAATGTATTATTGTGTTTGTGCATCTATTCTTCCAGTGTTTTTATTCCTTTTGCATTATTTATTTTGTGAAGGTTGTAGTGTATATGTTTCAATATTTTTCGTAGAAAACTGGAAATAATTTGTTCAGTTAATTTAACAAATAGAAAAAATATTATCAATTGTTGCAGTAGGACTCGGGTTTCTAAATTTTCACATGGTATCAAAGCACAAACATATGTTAGAGGGCTTCGTAGAAGAAGAGGAGAAGGAGGTTTGAATTTATGTGTATACAGAAATTCGAAACCCTTAAGTGGCAACATAGTCCTTGGGCCAGGAGGGTCAGTTTCTGAGGAAGATTTATTTCTCTGAAAGAGACAATAGAGAATAGATTTTCCATATCAAAGGTTACCAAAGGTAGAGGGAGATGCAGTAATTTTCCTTGCGGAGCAGATCTTCAGCTGGGACACAGTTATTTTGCAGTAGTTTTCTAGGGAAAAATAGCGTCAGGAGAAAGGAAGAGCACACACTAAGGGAATTAATTCCTCAGGGGACTTCTAGCCCAGAAGTTCAAATTTTCCTAGCAGAGCAGTAGTAGACGCGAGTAGATTTTCCCACTCTAGCAGGGAGTGCATAGAGCTAGTCAACAGCTGCGCAGAGGAGAAGAGGAGGAATTCGACATTTTTGCAGAGATGGCACCAACATGGCTGAGAGATCAAGATCAGTTGGACGGAGCCTCCAACTACGTGATCTGGAAGGAAAGAATTTCCTGTCTTCTATATGAGCACGATCTCAAAGCTTATATCAATGGAGTGGTAGTTGTACCTACAGATGCAGATCCGCTTAAGGCCTACAAGAAGGAGATGGTGAAGGCAAAGAGGATTATTCTCGATGGAGTTCGACATCATGTGGTGTCTCACATAGCTGGCAAAGACGTTGCATGATAGGTATGGGAGGCACTTGCTATGTTATATGAGGGATCTTCCGAGCAGTGGAATATGTATCTTGAGGAGAAGTTGAGATGCACGAGGATGTAGAAAGGGGAGCGTATAGACCCATTCCTTACTAGAGGATATTCGAGATCATTTTTCTATAGTAGGGTCAGTGCCTCAACCTACAAAGTTGGTTTGATTTTCTCTAAACAACATTTCCGAAGAGTGGAAAGTCTTCATCTAGAGTATTCTAGGCAAAGAAAAATGATTAGATTGGGATCATATGTGGGGTGATCTGCACTAGGAGGAGGTGAGGCGAGATTTGGTGAAGACCACCATCACTGGAAGCAGTAGTAGCATTGGGACGAAGCAAGTAAAGGAAGAGGAGGATGTGGCCCTCACATCAAATGGGCAGCAGAAGCAACGCAGGAGGAAGAAGGGCATTTCCAAGGTGAAATGCTTCATATGTGGTGAGCTTGACCACTACAATGCTCAATGTCCTCTCAAGATGAAGGACAAGGAGGAGAAGCAGGATTAGTAGGCTGCATCAACAGATATCGATAAGATGTCCTCTAGATTGGAGGAAGATTTTATCATGATCACTAATATACCTTCACGAGTGAGGTGGGGTGATTTGGTTTTGCAGCCCCAGAGAGCTATAAGATGGGCAGGATTCTTGAGGAGGTCCACCTCATGAATCAATACCTTACTACGGGAGCCCATAACATGCAGTAGCAAGATGGATCAGTGGAAGTTGGTGCAATCAGGTGCTAGAGTGAGATGTAGTATCTAGTAGTGGGTTAGATACTAGGCAGCATAGTTTAGAGGTGGCAGTAGTGCAAACGGCATAGAGTAGAGTCAGCAATAGCGCAAAGGCTTCAATGACAACATAGAGTCTAGCAGCAGTTAAGACTCGGGTGGCTGATGCATCATACTGATCATAGTTTATTCAGTATTTTGGATGATTTTCAGTTGCAGCTGTAGTAACGGTAGATGGAGAGGGAGTTGCAGTGTGGGTGCAGTGTTGGTAGAAATTCATCAAGGCCAACAACAACAAGGATGTAGCGTTTATCAAATTTGGGCAGTAGTTAATGGGTAGCACTAGCCAGACATCAACAATGTGACAAAAGGTGGTGCAGAGATAGGGTGTTGCTTTAGTGGGTTGCAACACTAGAACACATACCTCACTAAGAGGGAGTTGCTTTAGTGGGTTGCAACACTAGAACACATACCTCACTAAGAGGGAGTGTTAGTTTTTGTAGCATTGGTTATGTTCTAGCCACAAAATTTGGTCAAGATGCTAGAATACATGTATTCTTCAAAACCCATGAATCATTTCTGGAAATCCACCTAGAGATGACTTAATTAAAATAATTAATATTTTTTTAATGGTGCCTAAGTCTAAACTTAGGAAAACTGATTAATTAAAGGGTATTAATTAAGTCATGGTGAGAATCTTCTAGAAGAAGACATTGATCGAGATCTAGCTAATCTTAGCCATCGATTATGTTCTAATCTTGGTCGTTTATGTCTCAACGAGAGATTATAAGAAGAAATTCGATGGGAATTGGAGAACACACTTGGAGCCACCAGAAATTCAATTTTGCTGAGAAATCGATTTCTAGAGTAATATTTGTGAGTTGCTTGAGTTGATTCAGTAAAGTCAAAGAAGAGAGAGAGGGGCAGGGATAGTAAGGCTGGAAGGAAGTTTTTCTAGTCTGGTGAGTTCACAACAAAGAGACAAAGAATTCCACATAGAGGTTGATGTAGTGCAGAGAGGCAACGCAGTGCTTCATAGGGAGATCTGTATCTTGTTGAGGAGACGTTGAAATTCAATGCCAGAAGTTAGAGTGGGATCCCAGAGGCCAAGAAGATCAAGTTTCTAGAGTAGCAATTAATCAGTTAGCAAGAGAGACGTTGGTCCGACTAGGCTAACACAGATATGGGTAGGGTGACTCAAAGGCAATACAAAGGCAACAAGAAGCAGGTCATCTTGAGCCAAGGTCAATGTCAGATCACTGGTGGGAGTGATATTTTTCTCAATATATCTCCTATTAGTTATTTCTCTACATGGAAAGATATATTTGAGCTTCCATAGATTTTTACTCAAATTTACTACTGCGTAATAATAAAACCTGCAGCTGCTGAACCGATTTTCCCAATTTGGGTTTTTCCAAGGACATTAGTCCAAAAGTAATGGTGTATTATTGTGTGTGAATCTCTTCTTCCAATGTTTTTATTTCTTCCGCAATATTTATTTTGTGAAGGCTACAGTGTATATGTTTCAATATTTGTCGTAGAAAACTACAAATAATTTGTTTACCAGCTACTGTAGTAGGATTCGGGATTTCTGAATTTTCACACACTGGTATTAATGCAAGTAGTTTGAATTGGAAATATACATAATATTCTGGGTAGCACTATTATTGATGGGTTCAATGGTTCTGTGCTTCCTGAAAGTGGAGCAGAAAATCTAGTGGTATCTGGAGAAAAGACCATTTTATGGCATCAAAGGCTTGGACATATTGGAGAGAAGGGCCTTCCAATACTGCATGGTAATGGTATGGTAGAATGTATGTCTAATTTCTCTTTGGATTATGATTTCTGTGAACATTCTGTATATGGGAAGAAAAGTTGTGTGAGTTTCCTCTCTAGTGCTAAGAGGGAAAAAGGGTTATTAGAACTTGTGCATCGTGATGTGTTTGGACCTGTGTCAGTTCCATCACTGGGAAAGTATATGTACTATGTCTCACTTATAAATGACTTCTCAAGGAATACATGGATATATTTCCTCAGGAAGAAATCTGAAGTCTTTGACAGGTTTAAAGAATTTAAGGCTCTAGTGGAAAATTAGACAAAGAATAAGATCAAGGTGTTGAGGACAGATAATGGTGGAGAGTTCTGCAAGAAGGAATTTGAAGAGTTTTATAAGAAGTGTGGTATAGAACGGAAGAATACTACTCCATACACATGTCACCAAAACGCCAACAAAATGGAGCTGTAGAAAGAATGAATAGGACGTTGATGGAAAAGGAAAGAACCATGCTCAGTGGTGTTGGGTTAGGATAGGAATTCTAGGAAGAGGCGGTGGAGACTGCATGGTACCTGGTTAACAAATCACCTTCATCAATGTTGGAGGATAAGACTCCACATGAGGTATGAACTAGTAAGAAACCCTCTCTTTCACATCTAAGGGTATTTGGTTGTGATGCATATGTACATGTTCAAAAGGAGAAAAGAACCAAGTTGGATAGTAAATATGAAAGGTGAATATTTATTGGGTATAAGGATGGTTTAAAAGGTTATAATATTTGGAAACCATAAATAAGGAAGGTTGCATACAGTCTATTACCACTCAAACCAAAAAGGAACCTAAAGGGGGTTCCTAATAGGCCAACTGCTAGGTCAAGGGAAATGATGGAGGTTTAGCCCACTGTCACCACAGCTAAGTCTCCCTACTCTTTACGGAGTTTCACCGATGGGAGGAGTCTCGGTAGTGTACGAATAAATTTTTAAAGTAGATTTCAATGGATAAGTGAGAAGTGACCCTAAAAACCCTTTCCCAAGGATGGAATGAAAAATGGAACTTGCTTGTTCCTTAAGCAAGGGACTTGATCCACCAGGGGTAAGGGGTGAGGGTTGGATTGTTGAGGGAGAAAGAATAGGCTTATAAAGGAGTGTCTCAATCTCTATAATCCTTTGAAATTTGGACTCCCAAATGGCCTTTTACAAATAGTCTTCATTGAGAAGTGGGACCACACGAGGCCAAGTGGACCCATCCCAAGTTCGGGGTTTGAATGTAGCAACGAATGATGTTCCTCTCCAAGACAAGGTGAGCATAAAGGACCAAACAAGAATATGAACTTTAAAGGATTGAATCGATCCTCTTAGTGTCTAGGCTTGGGGATGCTTAGGAAAAATTTGGTCCTAGAGCTAGGGCTTGCGATTCCCGAAGATTCCACTATCAGAATGGCCTCAAATTTGGAGGATATGGACGGGACCCACGAACGCAGTAGTCTATAGAATATCAAAAATTTTCCCTGGGAAATTTCCTGGAAATTAATGCCCTAGGTGACCCACTAGGGCTAGACTTGGGGAAAAGGGAAAAATGGTAGAAGTAAGGTTAAAATGATCACACCTTTTAGGTACAAGTGCCTAATTCACTTGGGGATATGGAGTCAAAGATGATAATGAGTGAGAACTTGGTTTCTTAATCAAGGAAGCCCAAAAAGTCAACTTCATCCAATGTTGAGAGAAAGAAAGGAAAAGTGACCTTCAAGCATTTATACTTCAAAGAAAAATATGCAATCGTATAAAAAAACAATCTCTAGGAAATTTCATTCATATAACATTGGCCCGTACACCAAATAGCTAAAACATGCTCAATTCCACATTTCGATAATGGAGAAACTAACCCTAATTTTAGTCGTATGCAGCAAAAAGAATAATAACATCAAGATTTAATTAAAACATTATAGATTATATCCAACCAGCATCTCGTTCACAAGACAAAGCTCTAAGACAAGATAAATAGCCCAAATCCATACATCAAAATTCATCCATCATCCAAAATAGTCCTCCAAGGAAAGTTGTGAAGTTCTCTAAAGATAGAGAGATCCCAAGTCAAGTTATGATATGAATGAATGTACCTAACATCAATATATATCCTCCTAAGTAGTTTGGATTAGCCTATGGGCCCCTGGAGATAAAATAATGTGAAAATAATAACTCCTAATGGTGACAAACCCACCATACTAGCTCATAATGTAAAAAAAAGCCTCACAAGGGGCCAAATAATGATGTATGCATGTCGTAGGTGATGAGCCTCATAAATGGGTAATTATATGGGTTCATTTCACCTCCTAACCTAGTCAAATCAACCATTCTCTTAGCTTATTGTATGATTTTTTTATTATATTTATGCTTATAGAGTGAGTTGAGTTAGTTATGATGCCATGTGGTCTAACATGTGTTTAATGCAGATTATTGATGATTCTTGAGGTCAAAGTCAAGGATCCAGTGGACAAATGGTAGAAATAACTCGAAGTGGACAAAGGAGAGGACTTATAGGAGGGAATCCCCATCTTTTATTACTCCTCACTTTGAATTCCCCTTCATTCAGCTCGGAGTACAAGCAGCCAAGTCATGCACTAGAAGGCAGCTGAGCAAGTGGAGGATGACTAATGATTATCTCGAGTTTTGGGAGCGAAGCCTCACTGATTTTAAGGAAGTTGTTGGTAGCTTCATTTGTATAAGTAG
>APFE030147870.1:50995-114961 GCA_000404065.3 Pinus taeda
GAATAGAGATAACTCAGGAAAATTTTTGCCCAACACCCCCACTGCTTCATGCAGCCAACCTTCTCTCTTCTTTGGTGGCTACGATCAAGAAGAACCCTTAGGTGCACATCTAGACATATTTGAAGAACCTATAGGGGAAGAAGAAGAAGAAGAAAACATTCCTTTGGAGCCAATGACAGAACACAAAAATTCTAGGGGGAATGGAGAGAGAATAGAGGGTACCTTTCCTATTTGGGAGAGCAATGGGGACACAAAAATGAAGAATATATGCCCTTTTTCCCTACCTCATTTCCATGGTCTGACTACAAATATCCTGACACCTTTTTGTTTGAGTTTGTTGTTATCTGTCGAACCTATGACTATGCAAAAGATGAGCAAAAGTTGAAACTGTTTCCTTCTACTCTCAAGGATGCAGCATTGCGTTGGTTCATGGGATTACCTAGCAATAGCATCACAACTTGGGCTCAGATGCAGTAAGCCTTTAACAACAAGTATCAAGACTATTGTAGGTCAAAAGATACTAAAGAAAAAAATTTCCGAATGACTATAGGAAGTGATGAATCCCTGGAAGACTATGAGGAGAGGTTCCAGCTCAGTTACAAAAGGGCCAGGTGTACACTTGACCTTGAGTCTCTGAAGATGGTCCTACTCAGGGGAATTCGGGAAGATCTTTTAGACACCCTCCATCTACTAGTCGAGGGAGACATCTACAAACTGTCCTATGAGGACATAAAGATTATTTTCAGAAATCATTCAAGAGCTGCCAGAAATAAAGGTAGAGGGAGTCAACCCATAGCCAATACCTCTTCCTCTAACTCATCCATTAAAGGAAAAATTGGAAACATGCTGGAAGACTTCAAGAGTGAGATGTTGCAGACTCTTGCCATACAAATGGATACCTTGGATATCAAAAGGAAACAAGAGGAAGCAGATAGGGCTTTGGCCATTTTTTGCCCTAGATGGACCAGGAGGCATCCTAGGAATGAATGCCCATTGAACTCTATAGAGGTTTGTTCAAACTGTGAAGAAAATCATTCTACAGACAAGTGCCCTTCCTTACCTAGACTTAAAGTTGTATATCAAGGGGCAAAGGGAGTCACTGAATAGCTCTATTACATAAACCAAAGGAGGCCACATGGACCTAGACCATATCAGTAGGGAATGCAAGGTACATCTCAGGCATACTACAACCCCAACCAAGTCACTTCCATACCTTCTTGGGGCCCCCCTGCTCATCCTCCCTAGTCCTTCACATCTCCATATCATGCACAACCAGCCACCCATTCATTTCAATCCTGTGCTCAGCCGCGACCTCAGTGGAATGCATCTCATCAGGGGTGGAGGCCCCAATACAAATCTCCTCCTGCACTTTTTCCTCCAGCACCTACCCATCCAAATCTAAACCTGAACAACAAATAGGCTTAGCAAGTGTGTAGTGGGAAACCATCATGCCCGACTTATGCTATGGATATTCGGGAAATTAACTTGTGATCTGGGAAATTTCTCCCATATAGGTAGCCTCCACCTAGGGAAGTTGAGGAAGATAAAGAGGAAAGTGAACCTAAAGCAAATCCACCCTTTCCTGAGAGACTATCCACAACAGTCCAACCTACCCCAGAAGAAACTGAGCTCTTGGGAAAATTGAAACATTTATGTATGAAGATACCACTTCTCCAAGCCATAAAAGATGTGCCTATCTACAATATGTTGATCAAAGAAAAGTGCTTTAGGAATCCAGGAAGGCGTAAGAGGGATGCCCCATCCATCAATGTCATAGGGAAACTATCTGACCTGATGTTGGGGTAGGTAATCTATCCAAAATATCTAGACCCTAGAAACCTAGTAGTCGATGTCCACATCAATGGCACCATGATCCTGTTATCACTCAGGTTGTTCCCTTTGACTCCCAAGGGAATACGACCGAGGTAACCACAAACAAGTCTTTGGACTGCAGGTCCTAGCCTACCAACAGTCAGAGAGGGCTCTCTCTTTAGGATTTTAGTTTGTTCAAGGGGTGATTTTAGGCTAGATATGAGGCACGTGGGTTTGATTTGATTTTGATTGATGGGGTGGTTGATCTTATTCAAACTGAGTTGACATGCAAAGAGTAAGAAGTTCAAACCATTGGGCATGGAGTCATGTCTATGAACTGAGGTGTGTTTTTTCTCTAGTAGAAGAGGGGAATATGGAGCAGGATAGCCACACATGGCACAATGATTTTATGCTGGAACAAGAGTGAAATGAAAGTTAGGGAACGAGAGGCAATTAAGAATCTCTCATCTAGCCAAATAGGGAAAGTGGATGAGTGATATCTGGGAGCAATGAAGAATTCCTAGACAACATTCATATGTGAAAGGGACAGCTTAAATAGGCGCAATTAAGAATGCATATTCATCACTGTTTCAGAGGAAAACATGGAAAGTTGCAAGAATTGAGCACAGAGGGCATGAAAACCAATTCTGGTCTATTCTTTTTTCCTGCAACTTAGATTATGATATATATTTGATACAGCTATGTATAAACTGATAAAAAAAGTGAGGGACAACTTATTGTATCATGAGAAAACACGAGAATTCCATACCAATTTCTTCAGACATTGAAAGCACAACCAGCCAGTTCAGATGCAAGTATTCCAGCAATCTTTGATTACAGAAGTTCTTAAATATTTACAGTGCAGCTCTCAGAATGAGAGATCAACCAAACAACCCACCAACCCCTATTTCATTGTTCAGGGTTGTATTTATAGGAAAAATATCTACAACAAAGATCCGCTAGAAGATCTTTTCCAGGAAATAAATGCAGTTAACCTAACTTGTCTTATAAGTAATAAAAATATCTAATCAAATGCTGCTGGGGGCAGCTGTTTCAAAATGTGGCTATCTGTCGTCCTCTGGTAGCTCTGCTTGTCCAATCTGCAATTGTTGTGCCTTTCACTTCTCACCTACACCTCTTAGTCGGTTCTGCTACTCTTAGGTGACTGTGATTCCCATTTAATTTCTTATGATTCAGTTTTGATGCCCTGTGATTCTGTCCTGGTATGCATTGATTTGGTTTGGATGGTCTTAAATGCTCTCCCGGCTCTGATATGGTCGATCTAATACTCTCTGCCACTTCACTGATACTCTCTGATTGAATCGGGGCTTCTTCCTCTCTCTAATGTGGTAAAAACTGTTAAATCACCCCTTTTCTGCCCTTTTGCAGCAAAAACAGTCACTTAGAAAAAAGATTCCCCATTTTGGCCTATTTCCCGTAATCGCGCATCGAAAACTACCTCAGAATTTGATTCTGGGCCTCCGAAGCCTCGATTTCTCTCTTGCGCATTTTCCTTTTGGCGGATGACGTCAGTGGTATGGCGGATGACGTTAGTGGTACGGCGGATGACGTTAGCATGACGTCAGTAGTGGGACCCAGTACGGATGATGACATCAGCAGGGTGACGTGGCAGGGTGACGTAGGGTGACGCAGGGTGACGCAGGGTGACGCAACACAGTGGCAGGTGAGGTGGCGGCATCGTAATACGACGAAGTGGCAACAGGGGAAGGCGGTAAGCAGTTTTCGTCGGACCGCTTTTGGTACGGGGGCGGTATCTGTCAGGGGCAGCCCGACGCAATGAAAAGCCGCCAAGAGTCCCGGGGTACGACGGTGAAACCATCGACCATCAGGCACTATTGTGCCATCATATAAGGGCGCCCGATATGCATGAGGGCCGTCGGATCTTGGAGATACGATCCGACAATGGACGGGAGGGGAAGATGAGTGAGGTTTAATCAAAATGCGCGTGCGATAAACGTTTGATTATTCGCGGCAGTGGTGGGTTTTAGACTTTAGGTTTTGAGGGTTAAATGCGCGCTCAGGGTGGGGTGCGGTTTAGTTATTTATTTAACCAGAGGTTAAACAAATCCCAGGGGAAATGAACACGGAAGGGCTAATACTAAGGCCCCAAATGGACCTAGTATTTCCTGGACTATTGTTATTAGGCTATAGTTGCCATAGGGTGGGATATTTAATATTTTGTTTTTTTGTTTTTTATATATTTTTTTGTAGAATAGGGATGGGAAAGTAGTTAGGGAGCTATATAGTAGAATTAGGAGTTAATATGACTTGGTGGAGTGGAAATGTAAGGTGAATGATGGATTTGTGCAAAGATTATTTTTACACAAGAAATGTGGCTTATTTTCACTAAGCCAATCTCAGATGTCAACTTAGTTTTCTAACCAGGATGGAGTGAAAAATTGGACCCTTGGGCAGATCCCAAGGTCCTTGAGGGGATGTTAGTGAATGAGTTTGGGAAATAAGAAAAGAGGGAAGTTAGAGATGCCTTGCCTGACCTGATCAACATGAGAAAGTGCCATCAAACTGTGATCTGGATAGATATGAAACTTGAAAATATGAAATGGATCACATAGCTTGATTTCTGCAACCACAGAACTACTTACCCAGCCTACTTTACTTAGCATTTTTTCCTCTTTTGGTTTGGGTGCATTTGAACTAGAAAACCCAATTTTTCAACTTTTTCCTTTATTTACTGTCCTCCTATCTACATCTACACTTATTCCATCCAGGGGCTCAGATTAAGCTGTTGAGCACCCTTGCTTCTCTACCTATCTAAGAATCTGCCCAGATTAAGCTGTTTGGACAGATCATGATTCTCTATATTCTACAACAGAAAATTGAAACCTAGGGAGACCAAGATTAAGCTGTTTGGATCTCCCTTTAACTAAAAATTCTCCAAAAATGGAACAACTCCTCAAAATTTGGAATACAACAGAGGAATTTAGGTTGGCAGACCCTCATGGACACTTTCTTCGGCCTGAGTATCAAATATGGAACATTGCAACCTGCAGAGCATGACATATTTAGCATGTAAAAATGTCAATCATGAAAGATGAATACCTGCTATGAGCAGGAGGCTAACAGTGGCTCCACTTGGGGATGACCTTTCCTTGTGAAAGGTCAAGAACAGTAGGTCAGAATGCCTTGATCTTCACTTGTTGTTGTACTCTGAAAACTTTCCTTTGCTAATTGCTTTATTTATGAACATGACAGCAGACCTTGAAGAGCTTATGGCCTTCACTTCGGGCTTCAACTGCAGCAAGCTTGCTGTCTAAACAAAAAATGAAATCCTACCTACCTACTCTAACTAGCACTTACTTTGCTGTTAGGTGAAATGAAATAACCAGTGTAGCCATTCAAGCATTATAAACATGAACAAGTTTTGCTGCTTGTGCTTGCTGGCGGAAAAAACTGAGATCTTAAAATCTGATATGGCTTTGCTAATCTTTGAGAAGATCAGGAAACTGCTGAACTTCTTTGCTAAATCAAGAAATTGTACAAAAGGGTCCTGCAACATATATACATTATTGCCGAATTGAATTGAAGAACTGTACAAAGGTTTGGGATCACTATCATACCTTGGAATAGGGATATCATCCACACTTCGATACTGAGGCACACAGCCTGCTAGTGGAGAAAAGGACCTCTCTACTTAATCATACCCCCTGTCAGCACATACATCATATACCACCTGAACTGATATTTGCAATTTATTACAAGCAGGCTCCCATGGCCTTTGACTGATCTGCACAGGTTGCTCCTTTTCTTCTTTGAAAACCTCGGATGGCTGAATATAAAGAAGCAGGGGATCCACATGGATGACTTGATCATATGCTGCTGCTTCTAAGTCTTCCTCCATCTGATACTTGATGGCTCTGTGGGGCTGCAAAGCTAGAGGCAATATATTTTGAACCCTGGTTTGGGCTTCCTCCAGATGATCCATATCAATAGTCGTTGATATTTGCTTATTAATTGTATGATAGTTTTCCTTAATAAACAGAAAAGATTCAAAACAAAATGGTAAAGTTCCTTCACTGAAATCAAAAAAAATTGCGCTTTCCTCCTTTACTTCATAGCTGAGATAAGCAGGTTGCTCATTGATTTTGGGCTGCTGACCCTGAATTTTGCTTTCTGCCAAACTAGGTTTTGATTCCTCTGTAAGGCTGATTTGGTCATTAGGCTCATCATCATCATCATACTCATCATATTTTGGCAAGCAATTGAAAGAAGAGAAGATGTTATGTTCATATAGTATATCAGGAGATTGCTCCATCATGTATGGCTGTACGAATATGTCATTTGTTTTGTGGTAGGTTTGTTCATGAATGTCATTACTTTCCTGTTGCAAAATAGATGTGTTCAGATGCTCTAAAAATTCCACTTTCATTGTGATCATTCCCTCTGACCTTTGTAACCAACCATGAAGTCTTTCTTCTTGCTCTGCTTTGCGGTTTTCCTCCCTGATTTTCAGATTTGTCTCTATGTCTACTGCCATGTCCTGCATTTGTTCCATAGTAGGGGGACTCCTTTCTCTCAAACGGAACTCTATTTCTAGGTCAAAAGCTCTTGGATAATGCACTAGAGCTAGATCAGGGGGAGGTCTAATATTCAAAGGCAGAGCATGATTAACTTGATTGAATCGATCATGAAATTGTTGAACAGATTCACTTGGATTTCTTTTTAACTGATTATATTCTTCAATGAGCAAGAGGAAATTAAGTTTGATCGTCCATCTATCAAGGAAGAGTTTGGAAAACTGCTGAAGATTTGAGATGCTAGCCTCAGGCAATGCTTTAAACCAAGTCCTAACTTCGCTTTGCAAAGAAAGGGCAAACAGCCTAATACTAACATCCTCCTCCTCTACTTCAAATATATTAAGATAATCTTCAAAGGCTTGGACATGCTTTTGGGCAGTAATACCATTCTCTCCATCAAATCTTGGGAGATAATCAGGATGATTTTTGGGCAGAGGATTAAGCACAGGAGGAAACACAAGAGGCTTATACCTGTTAGGAACTTTACGGGACACGGGAGTATGTATAGGAATTGGCTGAATGGGCTCAATATGAACAAGGATATCATGATTGGCTTTGATATTTGTTTCCTCCTTAGCTGTATGATGATTATCAGCAGCTTTTAAAGGCTACTGTTGTAATGTGCAAGGAGGCCTTTCAACAATATTTTCAAAGGGCAAGTCATGAAAATCTAATTTAAAATCGTTTTTAAAATACAATATACACAGCAAAATTTTGTGGAAGAGAAAGAACATGACTTGTTGGATAGTAGTCCAGGTCAACAGCCTGATCTACTCATATATTTATCTTGGGTTCATTTCTCCAGTGGATTCTTTATTATGGGGATTATGTGGAGTCGCCAGGTGGATAAGTAAATCAACTTTGAAGGGCCTGATCTCTGTCCACCACACAGATCAGGACTTAATATGCAACAAGAAGCAAAATATTTTTTGATTTTTTGTGATTTTTTGTGATTTTTCAAAATAATTTTAGGAATTATTGGAAAGGAAAACTAATAAAAAATGGGGATTTACAGTAATGAACAGATGATTGTCCCCAGTGGAGTCATCATTATGTTATCACTCAGGTTGTTCCCTTTGACTCCCAAGGGAATACGGCTGAGGTAACCACAAACCAGTCTTTGGACTGCAGGTCCTAGCCTACCAATAGTCAGAGAGGGCTCTCTCTTTAGGATTTTAGTTTGTTCAAGGGGTGATTTTAGGCTAGATATGAGGCACATGGGTTTGATTTGATTTTGATTGATGGGGTGGTTGATCTTATTCGAACTGAGTTGACATGCAAAGAGTAAGAAGTTCAAACCATTGGGCATGGAGTCATGTCTGTGAACTGAGGTGTGTTTTTTCTCTGGTAAAAGAGGAGAATATGGAGCAGGATAGCCACACATGGCACAATGATTTTATGCTAGAACAAGAGTGAAATGGAAGTTAGGGAATGAGAGGCAATTAAGAATCTCTCATCCAGCCAAAGAGGGAAAGTGGATGAGTGATATCTGGGAGCAATGAAGAATTCCCAGAGAGCATTCATATGTGAAAGGGACAGCTTAAACAGGCGCAATTAAGAATGCATATTCATCACTGTTTCAGAGGAAAACATGGAAATTTGCAAGAATTGAGCACATAGAGCATGAAAACCAATTCTGGTCTATTCTTTTTTCCTGCAACTTAGATTATGATATATATTTGATACAGTTATGTATAAACTGATAAACAAAGGGAGGGACAACTTATTGAATCATGAGCAAACACGAGAATTCCATACCAATTTCTTCAGCCATTGAAAGCACAACTAGCCAGTTCAGATGCAAGTATTCCAGCAATCTTTGATTACAGAAGTTCTTAAATATTTACAGTTCAGCTCTCAGAATGAGAGATCAACCAAACAACCCACCAACCCCTATTTCGTTGTTCGGGGTTGTATTTATAAGAAAAATATCTACAACAAATATCTGCTAGAAGATATTTTTCAGGAAATAAATACAGTTAACATAACTTGTCTTATAAGTAATAAAAATATCTAATCAAATGTTGCGCTGGGGGCAGCTGTTTCAAAATGTGGCTATTTGTCATCCTCTGGTAGCTTTTCTTGTCCAATCTGCAATTGATGCGCCTTTCACTTCTCACCTGCACCTCTTAGTCGGTTCTGCTGCTCTTAGGTGACTGTGATTCCCCTTTAATTTGTTATGATTCAGTTTTAATGGCCTGTGAATCTGTCCTGGTATGCATTGATTTGGTTTGGATGGTCTTAAATGCTCTCCCGGCTCTGATATGGTCGATCTGATACTCTCTGCTGCTTCACTGATACTCTCTGATTGAATCGGGGCTTCTTCCTCTCTCTGATGTGGTAAAAACTGTTAAATCGCCCCTTTTCTGCCCTTCTGTGGCAAAAACAGTCACTGAGAAAAAATATTCCCCATTTTGGCCTATTTCCCATAGCGATGTGTGATTAGCGCTAAGTGCTAATCGCGCATCGAAAATTGCCTCAGAATTTGATTCTGGGCCTCCGAAGCCTTGATTTCACTCTTGCGTGTTTTCCTTTTGGCGGATGATGTCAGCGGTATGGCAGATGATGTCAGTGGTACAACGGATGATGTCAGCATGACGTCAACAGTGGGACCCAGTATGGATGATGACGTCAACAGGGTGACGTGGCATGTGGCAGGGTGACGTGGCAGGGTGATGTAGGGTGACGCAGGGTGATGCAGCACAATGGCAGGTGAGGTGGCGGCATCGTAATACGGCGAAGTGGCAACAAGGGAAGGCAGTAAACGGTTTGCGTCGGACCGCTTTTGGTACGGGGGCGGTATCTGTTAGGGGCAGTGCAACGCAATGAAAAGACGCCAAGTGTCCCGGGGTACGACGGTGAAACCGTCGACCATCGGGCACTATTGTGCCGTCATATAAGGGCGCCCGATATGCATGAGGGCCGTTGGATCTTGGAGAGATGATCCAACGGCGGACGGGAGGGGAAGATGAGCGGGGTTTAATCAAAATGCGTGCGCGATAAATGTTTGATTATTCGCGGCGGTGGTGGGTTTTAGACTTTAGGTTTTGAGGGTTAAATGCGCGCTCAGGGTGGGGTGTGGTTTGGTTATTTATTTAACCAGAGGTTAAACAAATCCCAGGGGAAATGAACGCGGAAGGGCTAATACTAAGGCCCCAAATGGATCTAGTTTTTCCCGGACTATTGTTATTAGGCTATAGTTGCCATAGGGTGGGATGTTTAATATTTTGTTTTTGGGTTTTTTATATAGTTTTTTGTAGAATAGGGATGGGAAAGTAGTTAGGGAGCTATATAGTATAATTAGGAGTTAATATGACTTGGTGGAGTGGAAATGTAAGGGGAATGATGGATTTGTGCAAAGATTATTTTTACACAAGAAATGTGGCTTCTTTTCACTAAGCCAATCTCAGATGTCAACTTGGTTTTTAACCAGGATGGAGTGAAAAACTGGACTCTTGGGGAGATCTCAAGGTCCTTGAGGGGATGTTAGTGAATGAGTTTGGCAAATAAGAAAAGAGGGAAGTTAGAGATGCCTTGCCTGACCTGATCAACATGAGAAAGTGCCATCAAACTGTGATCTGGATAGATATGACACTTGAAAATATGAAATGGATCACATAGCTTGATTTCTGCAACCACAGAACTACTTACCCAGCGTACTTTACCTAGCATTTTTTCTTCTTTTGGTTTGGGTGCATTTGAACTAGCAAACCCATTTTTTCAACTTTTTCCTTTATTTACTATCCTCCTATCTACATCTACACTTATTCCATCCAGGGGCTCAGATTAAGCTGTTGAGCACCCTTGCTTCTCTACCTATCTAAGAATCTACCCAGATTAAGCTGTTTGGACAAATCATGATTCTCTATATTCTACAACAGAAAATTGAAACCTAGGGAGACCAGGATTAAGCTGTTTGGATCTCCCTTTAACTGAAAATTCTCCAAAAATGGAACAACTCCTCAAAATTTGGAATACAGCAGAGGCATTTAGGTTGGCAGACCCTCATGGACACTTTCTTCGACTTGAGTATCAAATATGGAACATTGCAGCCTGCAGAGCATGACATATTTAGCATGTAAAAATGTCAATCATGAAAGATGAATACCTACTATGAGCAGGAGGCTAACAGATCCCACAAACCTTGATTGATATAGGAGCTGCCATTAATGTGATTGCAAAGGACACAGTGCTCAAACTCAACCTCCAAGGATCCTTGAGGAAGACCATGACCGTGCTACAGCTTGCAAACCGCTCCACCGTGACCCCTGAGGGGATATTGGAAGATGTGATGGTATCCATTGATTCTTGGGAGTACCCTGTTGATTTCTTCATTCTCCAGCCAAAGGCAAAGCTCACTGGGTATCCTCTCATTCTAGGAAGACCCTGGTTGGCTACCGTCGATGCCTACATCAGTTGTCGATTTGGGAACATAACCATAAAGAACGGGCATATATCCAAGCAATTAATCCTATATCCTCCTTCCCAACCCTTGCTAAAACATGATCTACCTCTCTGGTTGGAGGAAGATGAGGATGAAGTCTATTCTGCATTGCTTTATGCATTAGAAATCGCCATGGGGAGAAAAACGCAAGATGAGGATGATATGATTGAAAATCTGATTCAGAATCCACCTCCTAGTGTATCACCATTAGAGGAAATAGTAAGAGAAACCCAAAACAACCCCTCAACTGATCTCTATGCAGCCGACTCCACTCCTCTCCATGTTAAGAATATAGAGTTCAACCTAGAAATAACCTTGAAAATCAATCCATCCCTATCCACTTCTCAGGAGAAGGAACTGTGTAGCTTGCTGAGAAAACACCTAGATGCCTTCACCTGGAGTTATAAGGAGATGAAGGGAGTGCACCCTTTAGTATGTACTCATCATATATACATCAAGGAGGATTGCAAGCCAGTCAGGCAACCTCAAAGGAGAATGAATCCAACACTTAAAGATATTGTTAAAGAAGAATTGCATAAATTGCTTGATGCAGGATTTATCTATCCCATCTCTAACAATGAATGGGTATCTCCTTCAGTGCTAGTGCCAAAGAAAAATGGTAAGTGGAGAATATGTGTCAACTATCGGGAACTGAACAAAGCCACTAAAAGGGACCATTTTCCTTTACCTTTCATAGATCAAGTGTTAGACAGTCTGGTAGGGAAAAAGTTTTTCTTTTTCCTAGATGAGTTTAGCGGGTAAAATCAGATTCAAATCAACCTGGAAGACCAAAATAAGACCACTTTCACTTGTGCTTGGGGTACCTTTGCATACCGGGTCCTTCCTTTTGGTTTTTGTAATACTCTTGCCACTTTCCAAAGAGCGGTATTGAGTATATTCTCTGAATTAGTTCATGATGTAGTAGATATATACATGGATGACTTTACTCCTTATGGCTCTGACTTTTAGGAAGCTTTATCTAACCTAGGAAAAGTTCTAGACAAGTGTATTGAGATGAACCTATCCCTCGGTCCGGAAAAATGTGAATTTCTGATGACTGAAGGGACCATGCTAGGTCATGTAATATCTCAACAAGGACTACAAGTGGACCCCAACAAATTGCCATCATCCAAAGGGTCCCACCTCCTCAAAAGGTGAGAGATGTCAGAAGTTTCCTAGGCTTAGCTGGGTATTGTCGGAGATTCATTAAAGATTTCAGCAAGCTAGCCTCTCCTTTTTGGCCTCTTAGGTAAATATGTCAAGTTCATATGGTCGGAAAACTATTAAGAGGCCCTAGATACCTTGAAGAGCAAGCTCATGACTACCCCAATTCTGAGAGGCCCAAACTGGGCCCTACCTTTCCACATTCACACAGATGCCTCGAACAAAGCAATAGGAGTAGCCTTGGGAAAAATTTATGAAAATTTACCTTATGCCATATACTTTATAAGAAAAAACTTGTCAAAGGCAGAGATAAACTATACGGTGACCGCGAAGGAACTCCTAGCTGTCATGCATTCCATAAAAAAATTTAGACATTATATCACAGGCTATCAAACTTTTGTGCACACTGATCATGCTGCAATTGGATATTTAATGAACAAACCGGATGTAAATGCTCACATTATTAGATGGTTTCTTTTACTGCAGTAGTTAGACTTGACCATTATTGATAAGACTGGTAAAGAAAATGTTGCCGTTGACTTTTTGTCTAGAGTAAATTTGCCTACACGTGAAGAAGGAATGGTGGATGACCAAATGCCAGATGAACATCTGTTTGCTATCTCAGTACTCTCTCCATGGTTTGTTGATATAGCAAACTACTTGGTTTCAGCACAGTTTGTTGAAAAGTGTGCAACAAGAAATGCTAAATTTAGGAAGTGCTAAAAATAGAACTGCTAAAAATAGCACTTCTAAAAATAGCAGTTTGGTCAATGAGAATTTTGGCCACCTTGGGTGAGAGGTGAAACTGCTAAAAATAACATCTTCTAAAAATAGCATTTATGGGTCCCTTCCTATTTATAGCAGTCCCTGGTCTATCTATAGGAAGTCAATTGGAATTTGGTCTTACCAACAGTTTGGATTATTAATTAATTAATTCTCCACGAGTTAATTAGTTAAGGAAAAGCAAACTTGAAGTCTTTGTGAAAACATGCAATTATTTCTCCACTAATTGGGGAATGTGTCCTTGATTCGCTTCACTGATTTAGGAATTAAGGATGAATTATATATTGAGAGGATCAGTTGACTTAGTTTAAATTAGTCAAGTTCAGTTAGATTAATTTAACAAGTTGTTAAATTAATGAGATACAATTTGTTGATGCTTGCATGAATTTGACAACTGTTATTTTCAGATAATTATGTATTCACTCATGGATAACTGATGCATGTCAGTTCTATTAGAGACCCAGTTGAGATTAGATGTGGGACAGTGTACTATCAGATGCTAGGATATTTCTAGTAAGTATTCCTTGCATGGGGAAGGAAGCTTCTTCCTTCTATGACTGCATAGTTGTACCTGATGTGACAACAGGTATGATTAGGCCAATTTACATGTGTTTTGTAAAATGACCCCAATCAAAACTGCGCGAGGAAATAGGAGCTTGGACCTGAGGTGCAACCTTTATATACAGGGCTATGTAGTCCATGAGATTTATCATCAGAGTACAGAGAGAGCAGGATAGCTTTTGAGCTGATTCTTTTTGTATGTTGTTGAGGATTTCCACTTGATTGATAATACAGTGTTGGGGTTTTATGCTGGTACTTTCCCCAGTAATATATTCTGTTTTATGTGTGATTGATTCCTTCTTATCAGTTATATGTGTTCATGTTTGATGTTTCTCATGGTTGATTAGCTTTGGCAAAGTTTATGGTAGATGTAGATCTAGTATTATGCTTTAGTACATTGTATATATCAGTTTGATCTACAAGTGAAATTTCTACATGATATCAGTGAGCTAGCTGATTTGTAGAGAAAATTCTACACATATTTCACCACACCTGGCCTCAAAAGAGAAGAGCAAGATATTAAGGAAAAGCGCCCCTTTCACTTGGATTGGGGGCAATCTCTTCAAACTTGGCCCAGATCAGATCTTGAGAAGATGTGTCAAGGAGGAGGAAGTCTTTGACATCCTCTTGACTTGTCATGATGGGCCTTGTGGAGGTCATTTTGCAGCAAAATGAACTGCCTTCAAGATACTGCAAGTAGGCTACTACTAGCCCACTCTTCATCAAGATGTGAGGAGATATACCAGCCAGTGTGATCGGTGTTAGAGGATGGGGAAACCTACTCCAAAGGATGAAATGCCCGTGCAACCTCAAGTGACCTTTGAGCCATTTGAGAAGTGGGGCATGGAATTTGTGGGGCCCATCAGCCCTCCTTCAAAGCATAAGCAATACATCATTGTGTGCACCGATTACCTAACAAATGGGCAGAGACAAAAGAAATCAAAGCACCGACAGAAGAAAAATTAGCTGAATTTTTTAGAGAAAACATATTCTACAAGTTTGGGTATCCAAGAGATTTGGTCATAGATCAAGGTAGTCAGTTCACTTCCAATTTGATTGAAGACTTTCTCGCACATCATATAATCAAGCACAATACTTCGACCCCTTACCATCCACAAGCCAATGGGCAGGTGGAGGTCACTAACAGAGTATTGGAAGGGATCCTGACAAAGGTAGTGTGCAGCAGCAAAAAAGACTAGGTGGATAGATTAGTTGAGACCACTTGGGCCTACAACACAACATGGAAGACCACTACAGGGTTCACACCCTATGAACTGGTCTATGGGAAGAAGGCTTTGCTGTTAATAGAATTTGAATTCAATACCCTGAGGATGGCAGCTCAGCTCGACCTAGACCTCAGCCATGCATAGAAAGAAAGATTACTTCAGCTCAATGGATTGGATGAACACAAAATCTAGGCCCTTCTCCATACAGAGGTAGTTCAGCTTCAAAGAAAGATAGGGCATGGGAAAAATATCAAGGAGAAGCAATTCCAAGAGGGAGATTTGGCACTACTCTATGATTAAAGATACAAAGATTTCAAGGGAAATCTAAGGACAAGATGGTTGGGACCCTACACTGTGGATAAATGCAATGATAATGGTTCAGTTCTGATCAGAACCATTGATGATGAAGCCATCCCCATGCTTGTTAATGTACATTGGTTGAAATTATACAAGAAACCCATCTCCAAGCGAGAGTTCATTGAATATTTGAATAAGACGGTGATGGTAGTGGAGCATGTCTTAGCCTCCACTTCACCCACTCACTGAAGGAAAAAGGAAAAATAAAAAAATAAGGACTCAAGTGACAACCTCCATGAGGAACTTGAGTCCCATCATTAGGTTGAAAACCTCTTCTGAGGCGGCCTAGTGATGTCAAAAAAAAAAATGAGATAAAAATAATATCCCTAGGTGAAAACCTCCTTTGGAGGCGCCTAGGGTAGGCAATTAGGGTGAAAACCTCCCTGAGGCGCCCTAGTTGTTTTAAAAAAAAAACAACAAATTTTTAGTTTCATTGCAGGTTTGCAAGAGGAATACAGGAAGCAGTAGAAGGTGCCAAGGGAGCCCTAAAACAAACACCAGCACCTATCCTACCTTCCCACACCTTTCTCCGTCATTCTTGACATTCTTTTCACCTCACTGTGCTTCTTTTTCAAAAACTGTGTTTTCTATAGGAGGCTTTGTGTTTTCTACAAGAGGCTCTTGTAGGATTTACAAAGAGCCAGAAATGGATATAAAAGGAAGTTTGAGGGACAAGGAAGCTTCATAAAAAAACTATAAATCCTCCTACACTCTTCAAACCTCCTTCCCATCATTTCCGAGCTTGCATCACATCCCAAGCATCATTCTTCATCTTGTCCAAGAAAACACAGAAAAAGAAAAGGAACAGCACCATCCACCTCACCTGAAGCCTACCTATTACTTCTCCATCCCTATCTACATCTCTAGCATCATCCTCATAGCTCCAAGCGCAGAAAGAGCTGAAGATTCAAGGGGAGAAGCAACTACAGGAGCTCCTGTAGGAATTCCTGTAGCAGTTGATCCCATTAAAATACAACATCAGCTGCAAGAGGGTGCAATTATGAAGGTTGAAGAAGACACTTGAAGCTCAAATCCAACCAGAGAATAACCTGCACAAGGCGCAACCACACATCTCCAATCAGACAGCATGCATCAAAAGAAACAAAGGCATGCAACAGAGAGACAGAGCCACAACACCTCACAGCAAATGCATTCGGATCTCAGGTAAGTAACTAACCACTCCTCTATTTGCATTTGTGTAATTAGAAGGAATGCAACAACAACAAGGTGGTTGAGGTTGAATGAGGGAAAGGTGGCCAGTTAACTTGGCCACCTTCATCTAGTTGACTCCACTCATCCAAAGATGTCACCCACACGTGCGCACAGTCAACTCAAGAAAGATGTCAAGGACAGGTAGTGGAGGAAGTGTGAACTCCGATGCAATCATGAGGGATGATTACAAGGAAAGGGCCATGATGACAAGGCAGGTGGGGACCAATGGTCTGAATATGGCCAACGTACACTTTTCCAGCTCACCCTCCAACATCGGAAATATCCATAAAAAGTAATAAATACTCCTCCCCAAGCACTCTCACCACCTTTTCCTTCATTCTCTCCTCAAAACTCCACTTCTACAATCTCCTCATGCCCCCACAGCATCATAACCATCGTTCTCCATTAATCTCTCCCACATTCCTGCTCTCATCACTTTCTACAGGAGCACTTACAGGTTCTACAGGAGCACCTACATGGATTCTACAAGAGGGACAACAATCTTCTACAAGAGGGCCAGTGAGTTGTTTTGAAGGGAGAAAACACAGGTTTTAGCATGATTCTCGGACTGAGGAGGTAGGTTCCATGCATGCCCCCATTAAATATCAAAAGATGCAAGCGGTGGTTTAATTCGAGGGTGAAATCAAGCCTTTAAGTGGAGGAAATACATAAAAAGTTTCTGCCTATTTCTTTAAAAAAAACACAGTCTCTCTGTTTCTCTGTTTTTCTTCAAAAATTGTGTCTCCTTCTCCACATTTGGTTTCCCAAAGAAGCATAAACAAAATTTCAGGAGGTTTTATGAGGAATGAGCCCACCAACTCCTCCAGGTGCCATTCACATCCCCAAGTAGTGGACATATTCGCAAGAGAAAATTGGATGAACTTTTTTGAGAAATTTCGAGGGTTTGATGAGAAAATTGCTCAAGAATTTTCCCACTCTTTAGTCCCTCACTCAAGAACACATGCCACTGTCACCTTTAGAGGTCTTTCCATGGAGATAACCCCCTGAATTTATCAGTAGAGTCACTACCCTTCCTCTTGGGCTGCCTTGGAGTAAGGATGAGAAACCAATTGGCGAGGATGTCAAGAAAAACTTCTTCCAAAACAATGAAACCCCTATAGAGAATAAAAATGGCATTAGAAGGGCTAGCATACCATATCCTTGGGATGAGGTTAGCTACCAAGTAATCAAGTATATTTCTTGTGAGGGGAGGTACAACATTGTCTATGGTTATCACTTTAGAATCCTTCATGAATTAATGTATGGCATGGACACTCCAGTCCCTCAGAAGCTCAGCATCCCCTACTTCCTCCTGTAGTCCCTCATTGACTCCAGTACTAAAGTAAAAGCAGGAACTTCAAAATAGTTAGGTCACCATGGGTTAATTAAAATTTTAGTGGAAGAAGCCCTCCATACATTTACACTCCCTATAGCATGGGAAATCTTCTGAAACATGACAGTTGAGGATGACATAAAAGCCCTAACCTATGTAATCAATCCTACTGGTACTGAGGAAGAAGAGTAGTAAGGGGGAGAAGGTGATGCAACTAGTGACTTAGCAGAACAAGAAAGGAAGGAGGAGGAAACTAATATAGAGGAGGAGAAAGATGAAGAAACAGAGAAAGAAGAAACATAGCAAACAGGGACAGAGAAAGAAACAGAAGGAGGAGAAAAAGGGGCAAAAAAGACAAAAAAAGGAGAAGTGTCCCCTATGACTCTGGAAAGAGAGGCAGTAGCTACTCTCACTACCCTAAGTACACCCATCAAGCCAAAATAGAAGAGGAAAAGGCAGGCCTCCATGTATTTCAGAGCTAGGAAGAGCACAAGAATCAAAACAGGGAAACCCTAACCTTCTTCAAAAGTGTCAATTATAATTGAAGATTCACCCTCTGCGCAAGGAAATGAATCCCCTTCTAAGGCACCTATCATGTATGAAAGGGGGACTCCTATATCTCCCACATGGAAATAAAAGGTAAAACTATAGGATCCAAAAACAGTCCTACAGGAGGCACAAACAATTCTACAAGAGACAATGTCAAAACTATAGGAGACCCAAAAGCTTGAGAAAATGATAGAAGGATAGCCAAAGGGAAAGGACAAAGAAACAGAGCTACAAGAACCTGATCCCCAGCCTAGTCTTGGCTTCTACTACAATATTCTTGAGGGGGGAAGAATAATTCCACAAAAATTTGCAATTCTTTGAATTAGAGAAAGAGAGAATAAGAACACATAGGTGGAAGCAAATTTCCAAATCCAAAGGAGTTGAGGATATTGGCCATATGGAGAAAAAAGTCAGAGAAATGGGCAAAGAGTTGAGTGCTATCAGACACAGAGAAGCAAATACAAGAAGCCAACTTGAAACGGAAAATGAATTGCTAAGGAGGCAGCTGCAAGAGAAAGAGACCCAACTGGCATGCATGGCCAGCTGGTCCATGGAGGCATTGCAATGTAGAACACTAGCAAAATCCTATGGCCTATATCTCAAGGAACAACAGTTGTAATTTCATATAAATAATTTGGCACAAAGAGGCACAATGCCTTTCAAAGATTACAGACAGTTTATGGACCTGTGTGACCAAAGCACATTAGAAGACAAGGCAAAGATGGAAGAATTCTACCTACATAACATGGCCCTCACAGACATGAATGTGTGGGACCCCAATGCCAGGCTAGGGGACCTACAACTAATGGCCATGGCCTCATGGATGAACCATGAAGAGTTAAGGGCAGCAAAAATAAGAAGGTTGATGATAAAGGAGCAAAATGAGCCATTAATGATTAGAGTTGAGCCATCAAACTCCATGGCACTCATCAACACACATAACCTGCTTGCCAATAATCCTCAGATTTCCCCTAGATATATAAGAGATCAAGCACAAGCCATTGCACACTTTGAGGATATGGAAAGGCTACTTGGGGATGATTGTGTGCATGCATGTATGAGGATATGGAACACCTTACCACACAGTCTGCAAATCAAGGAATATCATTCCCCAATGAAGATGAAGGAGGCATTATGGAGAGTGCCAATGTCTAAGTGCTCCAGCAGATGCTGAAGGTCAATTGGATTGGCCTCAAATTGAGTCCCCCACTATTACTAGGCATGCTAGAAGGTAGAAGAGAAGAAAAAGAGCAGGAGCAGTGGGAAGAGATAGATAGGAAGGCAGGATTCTATGACAAGGAAGAGGAGACCACATCAAAAGCATGGATGCTAGGGAGGCCACCAAGGCCATAAAAGATGAGGAGATGGACTAAGTTGCTCAGAGGATGAGCAACACTTTTAGTAGGGGGTGATGATGAGCCTCATAAATGGGTAATTATATGGGTTCATTTTACCTCCTAACCTAGTCAAATCAACCATTCTCTTAGCTTATTGTATGATTTTCTGATTACATTTATGCTTATAGAGTGAGTTGAGTTAGTTATGATGCCATGTGGTCTAACATGTGTTTAATGCAAATTATTGATGATTTTTGCTGTCAAAGTCAAGCATCCAGTGGAAAAATCGTAGCAATAACTCGAAGTGGACAAAGGAGAGGAATTATAGGAGGTAATCCCCCTCATTTATTACTCCTCACTTCAAATTCCCCTTCATTTAGCTTGGAGTACAAGCAGCCAAGTCATGCACTAGAAGGCAGCCGAGCAAGTTGAGGATCACTGATGATTATCTCGAGTTTTGGGAGCCAAGCCTACCTAATTTTAAGGAAGATGTTGGTAGCTTCTTTTGTATAAGTAGAAGGGCCTAGGGTCTCGCTAGGGTTGGATTATTGTTGGACTTTTGTTGTACTTTTGCTTATGTAAACTCTGCTCAACTTTGAGCATATTATTTTTGTGACAGTTTCATGTAATCTTGTTATTAATTTGAAATAAAGATGGAATCCTTTTTGAGTTAGCACTGAGTTACCTCAGAGGGATGAAGCTCTTGGGTTAGGGCCCAATCCAAGCAGCCAAGCTCCTCTTTACTTGTATTTGTATGTTTTATTTCAGTTTGTAGATTAGGTGGTTGTTAGATGTATTTCTTTTATGGTTAAGAATAGGTTTCTTTTGATGATTCAATAGTTTTCTTCCATTTTTGCTTTCTATAAGGTTGAGCAGTGATAAAGAAAATATCAAAAAGGCTAGAAACAGTGCCTTGGCCTCTCTTTCTCCCTTGGGGACCATGATTTGAGGCAAAGACCCTCTTGCTGCCCCAAAAACACAGATTATCCTCATTCATAGGACTTCTACTGTTTGCAGCTTTTTAGTTTGTTAATAGTCTAGTCTTGATTTGCTTCAGAACTTCTCCATCATGCTAATTTCTTCATTTACAATAGTCTTCTTTCATGGTTTCCTTCCTTGCATCATTTCTCAGCATTTCCTTTCATAGATCATAGTTTAGAATAGTTTGATGCAAAACCCTGTTTTTCTAGATGAACTTATTTCATTGCTTGCTTAATCTCATTGGTTGGATGTCAGTTGTTTATGCAGTAGATATCTTCTAGCAGCAATTAATCCTATCAGCCATCCCATCCTCCATTTGATCCACGCCCTACAGGTCACCCAAGTCTCCCCTCAATTCTGCCTTAGCTTCTTGCATTTTCTATAGAATTTCTTCCTCTCTCATTGAGCAAATCCAATCATCTTTCCTCTCCTGATGATTCTTGGTAGACACTAGGTGACCTAACACCTCATTCCAACCCTCATCCACTTTTTCCACCCACTCTCACACCCTCAAAACAGCCAAAACTGCTCTTGGCCTCCTCCTGTAGAACGTTGTTTTTCCTCTTGTAGATTTCCTATGTCCTCCTGTAGATTTTCCTATAGGCTTTCTTTTGAAAGCTGAGTGTGGGAAAAGCCTCTAGAAGGCCACCTAAGACCTCCTAGGACCCAACCACACCATCCTACATCCTCTCAAGTCACAAAACCACCCTCCAATGCCACCTATTCGCTGCCACATTCACAAACAAATAATTACATGCATGACAAATTCACATAAAAATACCTAAAAATCGAAAAAGATGTATTTTGTTCATTTACTTCCAGAGATAGTTAGTTAGATGTTGTTTACTTTCTTGGGTAGGTAATTGCATTCTTTTCATGATTTTCATAGTGCTTTCTGCAAAAGTAGGATTAGTTGGTTAATTAAGATTTACTTGGTTTTCTTTACATTTCAGTCTTTCTCCTTTCTGCAGTTAGAGTAGTATCTGTAGAATAGTCTTTCTCTCCTTTCATCACAAATAGAGCTTCTTCTAGAATCCATAGAAGTTGTCTTGAGCTCCTAGTGATCTTGCGTCAGCTAACCAATTGACAACCTGTAGTAAGAACTAGTACTTGTGCATACAACACCGTCACTTCCAAGATTGTTATGAACTACCTAGTTGATAGAGTAAAGAAGGTATCCCAGGAGTTGCAGCATTATGGTTGCAATACTGGCGCTTACCAGTAGGGCCCTCCAAAGGCTCAATAACATCATGAAGTGCCATATTGAGGAATAAATTCCTCGAAATATGATGGACAAAGGGGTGGCCCCTTATTCTCCAAGTAGTAGACTTGTGGTGCTCTTAGTGGGTCTGAGGGAACGTCAATGACCCTATGGGTCTCCATATGAATCAAATATGTCTATAGATACTTTGTAATGGTCTAGGTGGGGGAATGAATACTAGCATGACATCGTACAAGTGTTGGGACACTTTGCAAGAGTGTGGGGCTCCTGTGGGGGCTTGTTGGGCATATTGTACCAATTGTGTACCCATCATCCCAAAAGTGGATTGCTCGTAATCTTCGAACATCCATGAAGACCTGTGGAGTGTTGTCTACTACTGCGGAGGCCCATGTCTCTCTATGCACACCCTACATGTGCCAATGTGGACGTCTAGGCCTCCAAATCCCATATAGGGAAGCCACCTGCAATATTGCATAAGATCCAATGCATCCCCTAGTCTTCTAGTACAATTAGTCATTAAAATAATCAAGTAAAGGAGCTTACAAACCATAGATAAAAAAGTGGGCACTTCATAATGGCATACCCTTCCGTAGTGGGCTTTGGCATGTGCTGCTGTCTCCAAACTACAAAGGGGATTATCCAAGGAACTTATTAGGTGGTTTCAGCCTTTAGAGGGGATAGTATGTCCAAGGTACATCCTTCTACTGGGGGTAGCAAGTGATAAATAGGTGAGATGGAATAGGGAAATGAGGGGGGAAGCCCTAGGCCACATAATGGGGCATAATGGGTAGATAAATAAGGGGAAGCCCACACTTGGGTATAAAATGTATAAGAGGGAGCAATCGTGGTACATGAGGTGCCCCGACCTTTATTTTTTCACCCTTCTTTATATGCCTTTTTCCATTTATGAAATTTTCCAACTATTTAACTACTCGAGGCTCAAAGGACAAGAGCATGAAGTGTATAATATAATAGTGATTACCCCCTTTGAGGTAGGGTGGTTCATTATTCTCTAGGGGTTGGAACAATCATGGGTTTCTGAATGATAGAGGAGGCTCATCTAAGGCTTAGGGAACTAGGGTGATGGCCAAGGATGGGGTAGAGCTCATGTGTCATATTTTTCCTACGTGCTAATTATTTTTGTCTCAGCCATCTTTTTCATTTTGTGGTAAAATTTCCTGTTAAATGTGGTCATTTATGCTTTTTAATTCTTCTTTTAATTGCTTCAACCTTTGAGGCATCATTCTAGGCCTGACCCAAGGTGGGGGAAAGGGGGTAGGGAGGCTAGCCCTATGTGGACTTAGAATATGAATGTGGACCTAGGTGGGAGAAATATGAATGGGAGTACATTGAGTGGAAAGGGAGTGGTATTTAGAGATAAAGGAGTGAGACCACGCACCCAAAGTCGGGGTTTCCCAAGTAGTACCACCCTAGAACCAGATGGTCAATAAAGGGGATCCCACTGGACTAAGATCTGAGGGTAACAACCAAAAGAGATCAAGGGGACAGGAGCACAAACTAAGCTCACTCTTTCTGCCAAATCCCCACATCAATCCATACCCATAAGTATCCATGATATGTAAACCCAATACTCAATTACTAAATGACAATACATACCTTTAGATTTGGTAGGCCCACCTTCAAACATACGATCAAATATACCTTCAAAATATGCTCAGGTGGAAGAGAAATGGCACAAGAGATAGTATGAGGCATCAAGGGGTTGTTGGCTGCTGGTGGAGGCTTATCATGGAGAAAAAATTCTCGTAGGGATATCACCCACAAGATGGTGGGTAACATAGTCGAGATGTGGTGTTTAGAGATGTTAAAGATGCTATTAAACATGAAGTCTTGCCAAAGTAACCTGAGAAGATAGAGTTTGAGATAAAGGATGAAGAATTAGACTCCATAGAAGAACATAAATCAAAAGAGGAAGAGCCACAAACTTCAGCTTTGAGAATATCTGTTCGAGAGAGAAGGCAACCAAAAATGCATAATCCATTTGCTTTTTGTTCAAATTTTGATTTATCTATTACTGATTATCATTCTAGAACTGTTAGGGAGGCAGTAGATTCAGAGAATGGAAAACTATGGAAATAGGTCATGGTTGATGAAATGGCATCTTTCGAAAAAAATGAGACTTGGGATATGGTGGAGTTGTCGGCTGAAAGGAACCCATTAGAAGGAAATGGGTGTTTAAGAAGAAGATGAATGCATAAGGCAAGGTGGAGAAATAAAAAGATCGGTTGGTAATAAAAGGTTATTCCGAGGTGTCAAGAATTTCATTTGGTGATATTTTTTCTCATGTCACCAAGTTATCTTATATTAGATTACTTTATATGCTACTGTTGGTTTTTATTTTGAGGTAGAACATATGGATGTGAAGAAAACATTTCTTCATGGGGATCTAGAAGAAGAGACCTACATGAAACAACTTGAAGGCTTTATGGTGAAGGGTAAGAAAGAAATGGTATGAAGTTAAAAAAGTCTTTGTATGGATTAAAAAAGTCACCAAAGATGTGGTATCAGAAATTTGATACATATATACAGGGACTTGGCTTTACCAGAAGCAAAGTGGACACTGTGTGTATTTTAAATTAATTGGTGACATTGTTATTTCTTTGGTCTTGTATGTGGATGATATGTTGTTGTTTGGAAATGGCAAAGAAATTATCCAGGATTTGAAGACCCAATTTTCCTCCAAATTTGACATGAAGGATCTTGGTCACTTGCAAACTATATTTTGGAAATGGAAATAAAATGAGATTGGGCAAAGAGAAAGCTCTGGTTAAGCTATAGCAAGTATGTTGAGACAATATTGTAGAGGTCTCATATGCAGGATAGTAAACTAGTGGAGGTCCTTATTCTTGTAAGTGTAAATTTATTTGTTGAACAATGTCCTAAGGCACAAGAAGAGAAAGAGGACATGTCCCATGTTCCATGTGCAAGTGCAGTTTGTATCCTGATGTATAAGATGGTTTGTAACAGACTAGACATTGCACACGCAATGGGAGTATTGAGCAGGTTTATGTCAAAACTAGGGAAGGAGCATTGGACAATAGTAAAGCAGATTTTAAGGTATTTGTGTGGCACTAGTGATCATGTTTTATGCTACCAAGGAAGAATAGGATTGGATAGAGTTTTGGACATTCATGTCTTTGTTGATGTAGACTAGGCTAGAGATCTGGATCAAAGAAGATCTACAAGTGGGTATGTGTTTAACCTATTTGGAGGAGCAGTTAGTTGGATGAGTAAGATGTAGTATGTAGAGAGACTTTCAACTACAAAGGTTGAATACATGGTAGCCACTCATGCAAGAAAGGAAGAATTTTGGTTGTAGACATTATGTTCAAGTATGGGGCTAGTACAGCAAGCTATAAGGTGACAACCAAAGTGCACTTTTATTGGCTAAGAACCCTGCTTATCATTCGAAGACAAAGAAAATTGTTGTTCAGAATCACTTTGTGAGGGATATGGTTGAGGACAAAAAGGTATTGCTAGTAAAGGTGGACACTTTGAAGAATGTTGTAGATGCATTGACGGATTTTGTGAGCACAGAGAATCTTTCTTGGTATAGACAAACAATGGGCGTTGCAGGTCTCAACTGATGACAAATCTCTCTTGTGACCTCCTGTGTGGAAAGGAAACAACAAGTGGGATAATGTTGGGTATGTGTTATATTCTTTCCATGACCAAAACCAGGTGTTGTATGTTGTGCTAGGTACAACAAGAGGGTCTTGGGGGGGTGGTAGCCCCCCTTGTTAGGGGTTTTGGAGGGGGTAGGTAGCCCCCCCTACACGGGGTTTGGGGCAACATCTTGAGAACTTTTTTATTTTTACACAGACCCAAAAATGGTGGAAGGACCTACCCATGGTTTTGTGCATGGGTTTTACACATGGTTTTTTGGCATGATAGTTTTCTACCCATGGTATTTTTTTGATCCAGTCAATGAAACTATGGTTATGTTCTAATCCAGGGTTAATGGATTGAGATTTATGAATGCTTCAGCATGTATATATATATGTATTGTAACATTGAAAGGAATATAATGAAAAATCAATCTCGTAGTTCCAGTGTTGGAATCCAAGGGAAAAGCTTTGTGTATATTTGTTTTTTTTTTCCATTGTTTATTTTTATATTTGAAGAATTCATTTGCAGATAATTTCTGTACAGGGTTAAAACCTATGCTTTTGCTTAATAATTGAAGCTTGTTGAGCCAACACAATTTCATGAATATGTCATAAATGTTGTAAGACTATTCTTTGAATGTTTTTGATATATGTTGTTTTCATTTGTACTAAATAAATTGAACTATTTTGGTTGCTTTGGTACTTATCTTGTAAAAGTTGTGTTGTATTTGTTTTAACAATCGTTGCTTGTATGCGAACAATTTCACTAGTTGATCATCAATTATTTCATATATATATATATATATTCTCGTGTGTCTTTATTATATTAGTACAATTACTCTTCTCTTAAAGGGTCACTTTTATTTCCCCTTACCTAAAAGAACCTTGATACATTTTGCAACTGTACATTCCACAAGGCATACTCACCTTTTCATCTGAAATTACATGTACATTACTCTCTCGTGTTGACTATCACGGCCAAGGAAAATCTCTAAGAAAAATTGCAACTAGGCCTTATTTCCAAAAGGGCTCCTACACCAAATAGTGTGAAATCTAATTGGTACTTTTCATCAGGGAGACCCCCTTGTATGTTGCAAGAACTAGCACCTATAGGAAATCCTATAGATTCACAAGCTCATGCAATGTACTAAAGAAAAAGATAAGAATGTACATCTACTTTTCAACCAGGGAAGCCAATAGATCGATGAAAATAATAATAGCAAGAGGAAGACAAATGAATGGCACATAACACAATAAGTTTTCCTGGGGAAAGCCACAACTCAAAACCCCTGCTATCTATATTGCATTAATTAGAAATCCAAGATGATAATACAATGCTTGTTCTCACAAGAATAATCCCAACACTCAGTAAAATCAATCTACATCTCACAAGAAAACTCTTGGCCAACACTTAGCCAATTCTCCAGCTCTCCAAGCCCCTATTTCCTTCGGCAATTCCTATGGCTGAATAGCCCATCTTAAAGGGAAACCAGTGCATCCAAAACTGCATAATCCCTTCTAGGTTCAATTACTAATTCCACGCACCATCTGTACAATTCAGAAAATTATATAACTGGTAGTACACTTTCCCTGCACTCTAATCTCAACTGGGCCTTTCTTAGAATTGACATGCATGAATTTCTGATGAGGGAATCTTCAGTTAACTAGAGTAGCACTAGTCAATGCATTAGTGCACCAACTAACTATTAACTCACTATTAGTTCCTCAATTAGTTTGGAACTAATTTAACTTAACTTAACTCAATAAACTGAGCTATCTAATTACAACTCACAATTAACTCATCTTGGACCCCTATAATATAGGGAGAACATATGCATGATTTCAGAAAGACTTCCAACTCGAAATTCCTAAGCTAATTAAGTTAATTAAACTTAATTAACTATTTACAAGTTGCTATGAGAATAGAATTGATTTGAATTCTCAATTTTATTCAAGGACAAATTAAACTGGAGTTTCTGGATTCTATTCTTAACATTTCTTGTTGTTATTTTCAACACTCCCTCTCAACAAGAAAAGGAATTCAACTCGATCCCGATCTTGAACCTTTGGAATGTTTTCTGTGCAAAACTTCTCTCTAGTGTTGTTTCTCTAGCAACTGCAGAAACAAAAACCATCCAAACTAAATCATAATGATGTCTTTGTCATCAAAGTCTCTTACTGCTATTGCCTCTGTCAACTAAAAACTCTGCGCTTCTGCTGACTCTGCCTTTCTGCACTATATTCAACCCTTATCTACGCTCTTCAATATTTGACTTCTCTATCCTTTGCCATTTTTATCTATGACTGCATCAATCCCAATGATTCCTCCCACTACTATGTACTTTTGGCTCCCATAGCAAGGTAGGATCCATGAGATAAAACCTCTCAATGGACCATGCCCAATTTCAACCCTCTTGGGACTATCACTTCACATCACCCCACCTCACACCTGCAGGTATGACTGCATGCTCCCTCTTCCCACTTGGCTCGAAATCCCCCCTACTAGAGGTCTCTACATGTGTGGATGCCTACACTCATTCTCTTCTAAGCTTCTCCAATTGTGGCAACTCCACAATTGTCTGATATTGCTTCTGAGACTACTTCTTCTCTTCTTGAGTAGATCTCTCCACTCGGTCTCCTCTCAACTTCTCTAATTGTGGCTGCTCCACAATTTCCTGAAACTGCTTCTGAGACTTCTTATGGGGTTGCATGTTGAGAGGTAATTCACTCTCCCTCTCAACCACCAAGTCTCTAACCTTTGCCTTGATCCTCAAGGCTTTGCATGTGTATTGAAACTCAATAGCATACAGGTTCTTGACTCATGCACCGATTTGTTTCACCTATGCCATGGTGATGTGTCTAAGGAAAAAATTTCCCTTACTATAAACCACATCATAGCCACAGTCTTCTAATACCACAACTAAAACAATATTCTTCTTTACTCATGGAACATACATCACATCTGTGATCCTGAGAGGGGAGCCAGACTCCCTTTGAAAGGTAACCGTACCAATCCTGGTAGCTCTATACTTCTCATCATCTCCAAACTCTATGCTTTGCTTGAGGTCTTTCTCCTCAAAGTAACTAAAGAGATCTATATTCCTCGTCATATGGAATGAGGCACCGTTGTCAAGATACCACATGCCTCCCATGAAAGTGTTGGCCATGCATGCAATGAGAGTGAAATAAATTTTGAATTGTGAATCTAGAGCTTCGCCTACTACCGTTATTGTTGGCTCCTTCTTGCTTTCTTTCTTCTATGGGCAGTTCTTGGCATAGTTCCCGTGCTCATGATAGTGAAAACACTTGACTTTCATCAAGTCCATCTTCTTTATGCCCTCCTCACCTTGGGACTTCTTTCCCTTGGCCTTCTTTGCCTTACTTACTAAGGCAAAATCCTCTTCCACTTCCTTGGAAGAGGTCCCATATTTGGTGTTCCTCTTGGTCTCCTCCTACATCAAATCCGACCACACTCATTCCCAATCTAGAAGATTCTACCAACCATTGGCAGAGTCCTGATAACTATGCCAAATCAGTGGAAGTCCTAAAAGAGAAAGACTCACCATATCATCCTCGGGAATCGTGATTCCAAAACTTCCAAGTTCACCACAACATTGAGTGAACTTGGTCAAGTAATTTGGAATTGAGTCACCCGCCTCCATCTTGGTTTTTTTAATTTTGTCTTTCAGTGCCAACTTCCTTTGGTCACTATTTTTCTGGAAAAGCTCCTTCAATTCTTTCCACATAGCATGCATAGTTTCCTTCCCATGGAGACTTGAGACAATGTGGTATTGAACTCCCTCAAGGATTATCCACCTTGCCCTTTCCACGCACTTCTTCCATTCGGCCAAATTCTGGGTATCCAATGTTGATGCCTTAGGAATGCCCTGATCAATGAATTCCTTCAAGCCATTATCCTCCAACACAACCTCCATCCTATCCTTCTAGGATATATAATTTTAGCTACCATCCAAGGCATACTCAAGCCGCGAACCGTAGAATGCCATCTGTCAATCCTGAAGTATGAAATGCAAATTCGAATTTCACCTATAACCCTGAACTCAAAACTTCAAAATCTCCTCTAGTATATTGAATTCAACTCTGATACCATGTAGAAAATCTTGTAGATTCACAAACTCATGCAATGTACTAAAGCAAAAGACAAGAATCTACTTCTACTTTTCAACCAGCGAAAGCCAATAGATCGATGAAAAAAATAATAGCAAGAGGAAGGCAAATCAATGGCACATAACACAATAAGTTTTCAGAGGGAAAGCCACAACTCAAAACCCCTACTATATATATTGCATTAATCAGAAATTCAAGATGATAATACAATGCTTGTTCTCACAGTAACAATCCCAACACTCAGTAAAATCAATCTCCAGCTCACAAGCAAACTCTTGGCCAACAATTAGCCAATTCTCTAGCTCTCCAAGCCCCTATTTCCTTGCACAATTCCTATGGTTGATTAGCCCATCTTAAAGGGAAACCAGTGAATCCAAAACTACACAATCCCTTCTAAGTTCAGTTCCTGATTGCATGCACCTTTTGCACAACTCAGTAAATTATACAACTTATAGTACATTGTCCCTACACTCTAGCCTCAACTGGGCCTTTCTTAGAATTGACATGCATGAGTTTCTGATGAGGTAATATTCAGTTAACTGAAGTAGCACTAGTTAATGCATTAGTGCACCAACTGACTATTAACTCACTATTAGTTCCTCAAACAGTTTGGAACTAATTTAACTTAACTTAACTCAGTAAACTGAGTTATCTAATTACAACTCACAATTAACTCATCCTGGACCCTTATAATATAGGGAGAACATATCCATGACTTCAAAAAGACTTCCAACTCGAAATTCATAAGCTAATTAATTTAATTAAACTTAATTAACTATTTACAAGTTGCTATGACAATAGAATTCGATTCGAATTCTCAATTTAATTCAAGCACAAATTAAACTTGAATTTCGAATTCTATTTTAACATATCTTGTTCCTATTTCCAATAGCATCGTCAACATTCCACTACTAGAAGGAGGGCATCCAACATTTTATGGCTGAAAACTCACCACATCTTGACCAGTAGACTTCCGCACAAGGCAGTAACGCTCCCATTTCCACTCCAACTCATACTCGTGAGAAAGAAGAAACTTCCTAGTCTAGTCCGAGACAAGCATTTTAGGTTACTTACGATCAACTCTATACTATCCAACACATTCACCATTTTTCGAGAGCTCTTGGTTTACTCCCAATTGTTGTTATTCTACCTCATAAGCCTGCAAAGAAAGAAACAACTCACAGTGGTGTATTGGTTTCTTCGGTGGAATATTTGGTTATCGTGACCCTTGAGGAGTTACTTGATCCTAATCAAAGAAAAAAAAAGTAAGGGGAACTTCCACCCATTGAGGAGAATTCAAAAAGTGAAGGGAAAGACTTTCAGGTTCTGACATGGAACATCTTGATTACAATGCAGATTTTAATGGTGGAGGAGAAGCTTCTTCATATTCAAAAGAAGAGGAGAAGGAAAGAGACAAAGATATGGTTGATGCAGAATTGGATTGGATGGCCCAAGGGCCACTCGTAATTTCGAATAATCTTCACAATATGCCAAAACATCCAGAAAAGTTGTTGTCAAAGTTTGATCCCAATAAGAAGACCAAAGTTGAGGACCATCTTGATGATTTATACATGCATTTACAGATGCTTGATGTAGGTTTTGACGATGTTTCTTGTATACTCTTTCCATACACATTAGAAGGTAAAGCATATGTATGGTATTACAATCCTTTGTCAAATTCAATCCCTAGCTCGAGGGATTCTAAGAAGCTATTTTTGCGAAAACTTGTTGACGATAAAAATACCACTATGTTGGAGTAGCATGATCCAGATTATCCACAACATCATGTTCATTTTGTGGACATTTCAAACCCCAAAGTGGGTCCATCATCAGGACTAATTTTAGAATATGATTGATAGTTTCCTTGAGAGAAGAATCTTGTGACCAGAGTATGAATAAACCTAAATCTTGATAAATTTTTATAAAGAAGCCGACCCTTATATATACATATGAATATTATAATAACTTTTAATTAATTAATTTTGATTTTATTTTAATTGTTTTACTTAATTGATTTTAATATGTAGGTTATTAATCCTATTTATTCCTTTAATTATAGGTTAGTTTTATCGTTTTAATTTTTATTTTCCTTTCTATTAATTTTCTTACTTTTATTTTTTTTTTTATTTAACCTAAGAATCTAAAAATATCTTTTAATTAATATATATTGATTCATAAATTATTTTAATTAATTAATTATAATTCTATCTATTGTTTTATTATTATTTTTATTTTAGTTAATTAATCTTAAGTATCAAATAAAGAAACATTCTTGTTTAATTAATTTTATTTTATTTGATTAATTAGTTTAATTCATAATTTTGTTTTGTTTTATTATTATCGTTTTCCAATTTTTCGTTGTTAATTTTATTTAACCCTAATTGTTTAATTGATAAATAAGTAAATTTTTATTTTGATCAATTCATCAATCAATTAATTAATTTTTAATTTTTAATTTATCTTATTTTATCAAATGTTAATTTTTATTCAATTTTCAGTTTTAATGTTATTTTTATTTAAAATTAATTTAATTAATTCAAATTAATTTAATTTAATTAATTAAAACAATTTTATTTTTATTTTAAATTAAATTAATTAATTTTATTTAATTTAACTATTTTAATTCATTAATGTAATCTAATTAGTTTAATTTAATTTAATATTAATTAATTAATTTTATTAATCTTATTAATTTCAAAAACCTATGATATTACGCTTCTAAAGGTTTCGAGGGATTTGTTTGTCTAATCAGGGGAAGCCAATTTCCACTAATCTCACTCCCATTGTCCTTGTTGAGGTTCAGAGGAAATTTCATAATTTCGATGGCCTCTCTGATTTTCCTTTTTTGATAATTATCCTCTCTAGCAATTATTTTAGCATCTTCTAGACACACATGATGTTTGGTTTTGGATGAGTGTTCTGCAAGGGTTGATGTACGAGATCTCCCATTCTTTATATTAGCTTCGTGCTCTTTAAGTCTTATTCTTAGTGACTGACCTGTTTCCCCAATATAACTCTTGCCACAAGAGCAATCAATATTGTGCACACCCTTGAGCTCTTGATGATCAATGTTATCCTTGACTGACCTCATCATTTTCCTTATTGTTCCACATGTTGTAAATTGAGTGTTTGTGTTATCCTTTCTTAAAAATTTTGCAATCTTATCCGTAATCCCTTGGATGAATGGAAGGTATACTTTCCCACAATTTTATTTTTCTTTCTTGTTTTGAGGAGGACCCTTAGAGAGGATCTTACCCCGAGCTCTTCTTATAGCTTTTTTAATACTAAACTCTTTGTATCCTAGGTGTTTGAAGACCGAGGTTAAATGCTCAATCTCCTCATTTAGGTGATCAGGGTCAGCAATCCTAAGAGCCCTAATAGCTAGAGTGTTTAAGACGCCAGATTTTTGGGATGGATGATGGTATGAGTCAGCATGAAGATAGCTATCAGTGTGTGTTTTCTTCCTATAGACCTGGTGTCCCAAAGTTCCATCCTCTTTTCTACTGATCAGTACATCTAGAAAGGGGATTTTACCGTTCTATTCAAGCTCCATAGTAAACTTGATTTCAGGAGATATAGAGTTAAGATGATTGAAAAACTTCTCTAGTTCAGCCTTGCCATGAGTCCATTTTAAGTTTGTGTCATCAACAAATCTTTTCCACCAAGCTGGTTTCAAAGGGTATGAGTCATGAACTTTTCTTTCAAAGTATTCCATGTATAAGTTGGCAACAATAGGTGAGAGTAGAGAACCCATGGCTACTCCCGATATTTGTTCATAATAATGGTCTTGAAAGCTGAAAAAAGTGGACCGTCTACAAGTTTTGCTGTTTCAGGATCAGTGGCTATCTTTATAACATGAACAGCTTCATTTAGAGGAATCTTTGTAAACAAAGAAACCACGTCAAAACTTACTAGAATATCATCCTTATCCACCCTTTCATTCCTAATAAGATTTACAAAATCATTTGAGTCTTTAATAAAAGAGTTCGTGTTACCAACTAGAGGTTTTAGGATCTTAGCTACATACTTAGCTAACTCATAGGTCGGGGAACCAATGGTGTTAACTATAGGTCTAAGAGGGACCCCTTCCTTATGAATTTTTGGTAATCCATAGATTCAAGGTATAACTTCATAGGATGGGATCAACTTCTTTTTTATTTTATCTTCAAGGTTAGCTTCCATGATGGCTTTCTTGATTTGTTTTATTACCTTGGGAATAGGGTTGGAGTTGATTCTTCTATAACTCCCACAATTTAAATGCTCATTAATCTTATGAATGTAATCTTCCTTATTTAACACAACAGTGGCTCCTCCTTTATCCGCCTTAAGCACAACTATCATATCATTATTATGAAGAGATCTAAGAGCCTCCCGTCCCTCTTTATTTAAATTACTCCTTGGTCGCTTAGATTTCAACATAACTAGGGAGCATTCCTATCTTAATATCTCCTTATTATATAATGAAAGGCCCTGAGTCCCATTCTAACATACCACCATGTTATTAAAAGAAATTAGGAACCTGGAAATGGGGGAAAAAGAAAGATTTAGAGGTTTTAACTAGATATTTAATCGTTTGTTGAACAAGTTCCCTGCTGATGTGCAACTGCATAATAACATCACTAAGAATTATTATATAGCTGCCTTTCCAACTAACATTTTTGTGTTTGTGAAAAGAGTTGCACATGATACTTTGACCTTAAACTTTGCATAAGCTCTTGTTATCGAAAAAGATTTGCATCCTATTGGAGTCATTGAAGACATTGATGATCCTAATGACTCTAAGGAAATTGGTAGGAAAACCCAAACCTCTTCCAGCAAAGCTAAGTAGAAAGACTCTTTCGATATGGAAAGCTTGACCAAGTATTTGAAGTTGCTCACAAACGAAGTATCAAAGTTAAAAAAAAGGTCAAATGAGGCATCCACTACTAGCAGAAAGTCTTTTAGGACACCTTTCTTTGAAAAGAGCAATAACTCTCAACCGGCCAAATCCACTCAAATTTATAATGTATTGTTCAATGTTGAAAGTTTGGGCATGGATAATTTATGCACTTTTCAACACGAAAAACATTTAGAAAAGATGTGCCCACAGTGGAATCATAATATGAACACTATGATGGCTAATCGGGTTGATACTTTTTTAGAGAAAGAAAAACTCAAGCAAAGTGAAGAAACAAATGAACCTATCGCAACCCAATAAATTTTGAGTGTTGGGCACTCAGTGAACATGTTTAATATCATATACAATTTTAATAAGAAAAGTGTTGATCAACCATCAACGAATGAATCTCCTCCTAATAAGTCAACTGGTCATTACAACTTGAGGACCAAGGTACCTATTTTTGAGTAGGAAGTTAAGAAGAAGTTGTTGCGTAGAATTCTATCACCTTCCAATCTAACACAAAATTCACAGAACAAGTTTGAAGGTGCTCCTTCTTCCAAGAACACTTCCAAAAATAACAAGAATAATTCTTCCACTCTTGAATCATTGGATAAATCTACACCACCTGCTCCATCAGCATAATCCGTTAAGACAGAAAATGTCAACTATAATGTTTTTGATGATATGAAAATAACTTGGACCAACATCTCAATATTTGAGCTCGCAAAGATAATGGGTTAGAGAGAATTGATTATCCAAGAACTCTCATCACACTCTTCGGTAGATAAAGAGGTTTCTAGTTCTCAAGTAATGTTCGGTAACTACCAAAATATTGTTGAATCTGTATTTAATGTTGTCAATTGGAGTTCTAAGACTCTCTACCCTCCATTCCTTTTAGCTTTTGAATTTTTAATTATAATGTCCATAAATGTTTTATTGATTTAGGTGCATCTGTGAATTTTATGCCTTTGTCTGTTGGCAAGAAAATTAATGCTAAATAGGATAAAAATGATGCCCAGATCATACAATTGGGACAATAATTTGTCCGGGCCATTGGTGAACTCAGTAATGTTATCATGTGTTTTTCATATGACCCTATATTTCACTGATGCATAAACATTGTACTTGTGGACATTCCTAAAGCCTATGGTTTACTGTTGAGCAGAGATTGGTCCAATAAATTACAAGGATACTTTTGAACTGTCTGGACTCATTTATGGTTTCCATACAAGGGAAAAGACAACCGGATTTGAGTTGAAAGTGAGCCTGACATGAAGCATATCGTGACACAACTTGAGAGCAGAAATGAACCAAAAAGATTTGCAGATGTTATTTTCAAAAATTATTTTCTAGAAATAGACCATGGATGTTAGCTAGCACAACCTTACTCATCCCACCAAATACACAGTTGGGACTCGTTCCTCAAAATCTAAATGGTGCAAATGAATTTTGTACAATAGATAGAAATAGTCGTAGTATAGGACATAGCCCTAACAATTATAATATTTGGATATTGTACTTTGATGGTTCAAAAACATAGGAGGGCTCTAGAGCCGGTTGCATTTTAATAGACCCACAATAGAGAAAGCATTTAATCTTTTTCCGCTTGGAATTTGATTGCACCAACAACATTTTCGAATATGAGGCCCTCATTCTGGGTATGAAGAAAGTCATCAACCTCAAAGTTGAATTTCTCAACACAGTAGGTGACTCAGAAATTGTAGCACGATAGGTATGAAATATGATACTATGTGTCACCTACTCTAAAAAATTATCAATAAGAGGTATGGCATTTGATTTCACAATTCTAGGATTTTAATATTATTTTTGTTCTTGGAATTCACAATGTTGTTGTTGATATGTTAGCAAATGTTGTTGCTATGTTGTCACCTCTAAAGGATGGATTTTCTGTTGAAATTATTTATAGGCCATTCGTTCGTGATAATATTACTAATTTTCATATTTTCAATGACGACCAGCAAATACTGGACTTTATGGTGAACAATGATGTATTCAAGGACGCAACTATTGACAAATACGAGTATGAGAAATATTTGCAGAATTCAACTAAGGAAATAAAAGGAAACCCCATGGCTAAGGGTGTGCTGTCATTAGAAAATTTGTATGACCTACAAAATCACTTCAACGGACCAGTTAACAGAAAGACTCATAACTCCACTTTGTCGCACAAATAAGTAAATCTTGGCACAAAATAAGATCCAAAGTATGTAAATCTTGGTACTTGTTGTACACCTCAAGAGAGGCAAGCTTTTATCCACCTCTTTAAGAAGTACCAAGATAATTTCACATGGACGTATGATGATATTGATACTTACAATATGCAACTAATCCAACATGTGATTCCTATTAAGGAAGGGCCCAAGAATTTTCAATAGAAACTGAGGAAAGTTCATCCTACTCTTGAGCCCCTCATTCAGAAAAATTTGAGAAAACTATTGGATGCTTAGATCATTTTTGAAGTTCATCATTTAACATGGGTCTCCAATTTGGTTCTAGTAAGAAAGAAGTCAGGGGAGATATGCCCATGCATCAATTTTTACAATCTGAACCGTGCCTCGGACAAAGATAATTATCTAATGTCATTAATGGAACATATTTTCTAAACATTATCAAGGTTTGAAATGTTTTCATTGTTGGACAATTTCTCGAGATACAACCAGGTTCTAGTGGCAGAACCTGGTAGATAGAAAACAATGTTTAGAACCAAGTGGGGTACATTTACCTTCAAAAGAATGCCTTTGGACTTGTTAATACAGCTGCTACTTTTCAACGCACTATGAACATCACATTTCACGGTTTAATTTGACAGAGCATTGTGGTTTATTTAGATGATGTGATAGTGTTTTCGAAAAGGAGATATGATCACTTGCGTCATCTAAAGAAAATTTTCAAGCGATGTCGCAAATACGAGATATCTCTTAATCCTAAGAAGAGAATTTTCTTAGTGCCCGAGGGAAATATCTTGGTCCATATTATCGCAAAGAGTGGGATTAAAGTGGACCGTGAATGGGTCAAAAATATCATTCAAATTCCCTTCTTGGTGAACAAGAAAGCTATGCAGTCCTTCTTAGGGAAAATCATTTTCCTTCATAAGTTCATCTAAGACTATGCACAAATAGTGAAACCATTGCAAGAGATGATAAGGAATGATGTAACCTACAATTAATATAAAAGGGAAAAGGATGCCTTCACTCATATTAAGAAAGCAAATGCAGAATCTCCAAAACTATACAGTGAAAACTTCAGCAAAGATTTCTTGTTGTTCACTTCTTCTTCTTATACTTCTCTAGTTGTTGTTCTTACGCAAAAGGATGATCAAGATAATGAATGATCTATATCATTCATGAGTGTTGGCTTGCAAGAACTTGAACTAAATTACCCCACCATTGATAAACAAGCTTATGTAGTCTACAAGGAAATAAAACACTTCAGGACTTATCTTCTGAAAAATAATGTTATTATCTTTGTGCCTCACCCAATTGTTAGATCGTTGTTTGTTCAACAAGAGCTGTGTGAAACAAGAGTGAACTGGATGACCAACTTTCAAGAGTACAATATTGAGTTCAAGTCAGTTCACATGATCAAGGGTAGGTCAAGAGCTATTGGCCCACACTCTTCAAGGATGCTCATGCATATGCCTACAAATGTCTGGTTTGTCAGAAATGTGTTGGCCGAGATAAGAAATCAGTTGCCACATTGTAGCCCATCGTTATAGAAGAACCTTTCCAATAATGGGGATTGGAAGTTATTAGTGAAAGCTTTCCACACATTAAAGAAACACTACCACATCCTCACTACTACAGATTACTTTACGCGATGGATAGAAGAGATTCCTCTCAAACAAGTGAATGATTAGAAAGTTATCAATTTTCTCAGATAGAATATTATTACTAGGTTTGAAATTCTAACATCACTTGTTTTTTATAATGACATTTATTTCTTGTCACTTAAAATATATGATTTTGCATTAGAAAATTGCATTGTATTGAAACATTCAACTAACTATTATCCACAAGGTAATCGTCTTAATATGTCAACCAATAAAAATCTCATCCACATTATAAAAATGACCATGTACTTTGAACAGAGGAACTAACACAATTCTTTGGTGAACACTTTATGGGTTGACTTTGTTACGCCTAAACCTTCTCTTAGAACCTCTCTTTACTTCCTAGTGTATGGAAAACAAGCCATCCTACCTTCGACCATTTACTTACCTACCCTTCAACTATCACAATAATCTCAGGGTAAGCCTTGTCTTTTGGTTCTTAGTAGGATTAACACTCCCTTGAAGCTACATGAAGAAAGGAGGAAAGCAAAAGAAAAAATTAACTTCATCCAAACCATATCAAGAGATGGTTTAACAAGAAGTTTGTGGGGAAGAAGGAATTTAGTGTAGGGGAACTGGTATTAAAGTGGGATAAAACCATGAAGAGAAGGAGAAACACACTAAGTTCCAGTTCCTAGGGATCAAACTGTTTGTTTTTCATGAGAAACTTGGGAACCACACTTATCATCTCCAACCTTGGGATGAGAAGATGGACTCTCTTCCTTTCAATGACCAATATTTGAAACAATGTTTCACTAAAAGCCTAGGGTTGTGCCCTACCTTATATATATAGTTTTTCATATTTTTTTGTTTGTTTGCCATGTTCAATAGTTTCCATCATCTTTTCATTCTTGTGAATAAGTTGAGTTGAAAGTGTTCCATTTAGTTCCTATGTGTGTGGAAAAATGGAAAAGGGCCTTGTGGCACTACAAAATTTGGCTAACCTTTAGTCCTTCTTATTCATCTTGGTTTATACCTTTTGGTTAATGATGTTTTGACGAAAAATATGATCCTTGCATAAGGAAATATTTGTGCAGAACCATTATACTCATATCTATTATAGAAACCTCATTCCTACGCTCATTTCTTTGTGTTTCAGCATTTTTCACAATGATCCAATCAAGAAGAGACAGACAAGGGGAAAATCTTAATGAACATACTAATATCATAGGTATATATATAAGATTCTCTGAAGGAACAACCTCTTCTTCTCTCAGTAAGTTGGCATCCCTCTTCCACCCCATGAAATAAATAAGTTTCTTAGCACAGTTCTATAAATAAAGGGTGAAAGTAGAGAAAGGCTTCCTGCGTATAGAGGTGAATAAAGTAACTTTTCCAAGGTGCTGACTACGCTAGCTAGCAGCGAAGCAATTCTTTTGTCCCTACAGTGACTCTTTCGGGGTACTGTCGAGGCCTACTTGCAGTGGAGCAACATCGGAGATGAAAACTAAGACTCTAAATATCTAAATCTCATGAACTATATTACCCTTCTACTGAATCGAAACAATTGTGATATGACTGAATTTATCAATTTTTCCAATTGGGAAAGGAATTTAGGGGACTATGTCTATAACAAGGTAAGTGAGGAATCCAAACTAATATGCACGATGAATCCATACTTCCTGAAGTACTAGGCCCTCCATAAAATTTAGACTGAGGCGGAGAAGTTGTAGTTCTTTTAGTGTGTCACCAAGTGTTGTCACTGCTACAACACCCTCCAAAATGTTTTCCTACATCCAAATTTCAGAGCCTACTTTTACTTTTCATGTTATCATTTCTAGTATTAAGGTTCATTCCATGTATATTCTCTAATTTTTCAAGTCCCATTTGGAAGAAAACCAAATTTTTCTATTTTGGCATGGGAAGTGTCGCACATCACAAAAGTAGTTTTTTGGTCTATTTCAAGGGATAATTTCGGTGTTGATGGGTCCTATTTATCATATAGACATGTAATAGACCCATTCCCAAAGTTCCATGCATTTTCATACAAGTGTCGTCGCAAAGTCTATCTTAAGTGTCACACTTGGAGGAAGTTGTTGTATTGTCATCGCATTGAGGGGATCATGTTATTATTGTGTACTGCGTGATTCAATGTTGTGTTGTCAATTGTTCTAATTCTATGTAATCATTCACAAGTTCAAAAATGTTTTCACCTCTACCTCACTGATCCCACACTTAGTGAAATCCTGGAAAGTTCATACACGATCAACCTGAATTCACTCAACCCTCTGAAGCTATGAAATGTGTAGTGTCAACCCTCAGTATCAATGCTTACCGCTTGGAAATACATAATGCATAGTTCATGTCTCTAAGGACTGTGGATTGTAGTCTTAGTGCTCAACCCTGGCTCCTTCACCTCTGGAACTACACATTTTAGCCTCCTTTTGTGTACTGCATATTGACAAACCTCAAGTTTTCATCCTACCTCCTTGAACTACGCAATTTCGAAATACCTAGGCCTCTCCCTCTCTATAATTGTGCATTGGGAAACTTCAAGTCTAAAGACTACCTCGCTGAGCTCCTCAACGGCACAGTCATCCTGTCTAGGCCTCTCTGAACTATGCACTATTAATTCTCAAGCCTCACTCCTCTCTCTTGAACCCTAGAACTATGAACTGCATAATCCATGAGTCCCCCTCTCAATATGGTACCCAGTTCTAGCTCAATCAGGAATTTTCATGAAGCATGTTAGACTAGGATTTTCTCAGACTGATGTTGTCTTGTCATGAGCCTTTTCCAGTTGTTGGTACTATATGTTCACATGATAGGATGATTATTGAAAAGGAGAATGAAGCTATACTAGAAGACACTTATGAAGCTGCAAAGACAAGTGATCATTAAACAAGAAGATGAACGAACACCAGATTGTGACAATAGCCGAAGATCAATATCATAGTGAAGACTCCCTACCTTCAAGCCTTATGGAGAAGGAAGAAGAAGATGTACCATCTTTCAAGAAGACATGGAGACAACAACAGAAAGAGTGGATTGACATTGACACATCATCATTGATTCCGTGTCATCAATGTCATGTCATGTCTTATCAAGGCATCATGTCAAGGTGTTATATGAGCCATCATATGCCACATCATTTGTGGATATGATTATGTAATTTTCAATATATGAGAAATGTAATGTAAAGTGGAATTCCAAGAGTCATCTATAGAATGTGAAAGGTCATGTAGAAGCCAAAGAGTCATGAGGGATGTCCAAGAGTCACAAGGGAGGTGAATAGTCACTCCATTTGTTATATATACACCCTCATAGCGCATGCAAAGGAATTTTCACCTTGGATCCTCCTACTAGACATTAGAGACGAAGATAGTTCTTTTGGAGGAGCAAGTACTAGCTCTAATGCTCCACTATTGGAGCTAGTGGTGTTCATTGAACCCATGTATCTTGGTACTTTTTCTTAATACTTGAAACTTGTTGAGCCAACAAACTTTCATGCATATTTCGTAAATGTTGTAATATTGTTTTTCAATGTTTGCATTATATGTTTTTTTCATTTGTACTAAATAAATTGAACTATTTCAATGGCTTTGGTGCTTATCTTATTAAAGGTGTGTTGTGTTTGTTTTAACGTTCGTTGCTTCTATGTGAACTATTTCACTAGTTGATCAATGATTCTTTCATATATATATGTTCATGTGTCTTTATGATATTAGTATTATTACTTCTCTTAAAGATTCACTTTTATTTCCCCTTCCATAAAATATCCTTCATACATTTTTCAACTTAACATTCCACAAGGCATACTCGTTCATCCAAAAGTACATTTACATTACTCTCTCATGCTGACCATTGCAACCAAGGAAAATATCTAAGAAAAATGGAATCTAGGCCTTATTTCTAGAAGGGCTCCTACAACAAACGATGCAAAGTCTAATTGGCAATTTTCATCAAGGTGACCCCTTTGCATGTTTGCAGAATCCAACACCATCAACATGTACTTGGGTTACATAAGAGGGGTTGTGAATTGAAAATAGATCCCTCTAAATCTGAAGTGAGGGTAAACTGGCGCAAGCCTACATCAACAACATAGGTGGGAAGCTTCTTAGGAGTAGTCCAATATTGGTGAAAATTTATTGCTAACTTCTTGTTTATTACATCTGCTTTATATGTTTTTACTAACATGACACAAGTTTTTAAGTGGGAAGGAAAGAAACATAAGACCTTTGATACATTGAAAGAAAATATAATCACATCATCGATGTTAACATTTCCATATTTGCATCACCCATTTGAGATAGAGACTGATGCAATTGGATATGTCATCTGAATAGTTTTGATGCAAAAATGTAAGCCAATCTATTATCACTCTGAGACATTTTCTGAAGCTATTGTTAATTATCCTATGTACGATAAAGAGTTGTATGCATTAGTACAAATTGTTAAAAGGTGGAACTATTACTTAATGGGAAAAGAAATGATAATATGCAAAGATCATCAACCATTACAATATTTGTAGTTGTAGACAAAGCTACAACAATCAAGGAACTTTGGTATAGGAAAAATTCTAGCTCATTTACAGAAGTTTTGTTATTGGCCTTGAATGAGGGAAATTGTATCCAAATAGGTAAAAGGGTGTGTATTGTGTGCCACTAGTAAACCCACTAATAGAAAATTTGGTTTGTATATGCCTCTTCCAGTTCCTTCTCATCCACAGAAAATCATCTCTATTGATTTTGTAAGGGATTTGCCTATGTCCAAAAGAGGTCATGATCACTTGTATGTAGTTGTGGATAGGTTCAACAAAATGTGTTGTAAGAAGCAAGTGACAGCTGAATAGACTGCACACTTATTGTTTCAACATTTTTGGGTTCACATTGGATTTCCCACTTCTATTATTTCATATTGGGATTCTCGCTTTCTAGGAGAATTTTGGTCAGGCTTGTGTAGATTAATGGACACCAAGTTTAAGAGAAGAATTTCTTTTCTTTCACAAATCAACAGATATTCAAAGGTGGTCAACAAGACCATGGTACATTTTCTCCAAGGATATTGCAATAAGCATGCTAAGATTTGGGATGAACAAATAACAATGTGCAACATGCTTATAACCAAGCATTTAATTCTTCTGCGCGTATCTCTCCATTCGAAACTTGTTTTGGGTACTTTCCAAAGTCTCCATTGGATTTGGTTTTTTGGAAAGATGTTGATTTAGATGAGTGTAGAGATGAAGACAACTTAACAATTCATTCAGAATATCCAATTGGTGCATCAGATAATGTAGGAACAATTGGAGAGAGCCAAGCTCAGTATAAGGCTAGGCACAATAAACATCAGATGGATCATCACTTCCAAGTGTCGACACGTTAACATGGGAGCGTAAAAAGATCGATTCAATTCGATATGGCCCAGTTACTATTTTGGAGAAGATTGGTATTAATTCTTTTCTCTTAGATCTACCACCTTACATGCATATCTATTCAATTTTGAATATGGAAAACTTGAAACTATATCATCATCATAGATTAGGATGAGAGTATTCAAGTTCCCTCCATTAATTATTTTGCTCCTAAGTATCTAAATGAGTTATAAGAAGATGTCATTATGGACAATAAAATAAGGACTTTGTGATGAGGAAATGTGGAATATCTTCAAGTGGGATTTAAGGGAATGAATCCAAGATAAGAATGGTGGATTAAGATATAGAAAGTGAGGGAGAAATACCCTCACCTATTTGCTAAATAATTCAACTTTTTATGATTCAAAATCTTCCAGTGGGGAGGATTAATTCCAGAGGATCCCATATGCCTCAAATTCAATAGTACCAATTCATGATGAAAATGTCACCATGCCGAAGACCTTGATGAGACCTTTACAACACAACGTGAACATGCTCAAATGGTATTTGTATGAAAAAATTTATTGTTGAGAAATCTAGGGTAGAGAGATAAGATGATTTCCCTAGAAATGATACAACCACTAAACCATAAATAACAATGATACAAAGAACACAATATGTAGGCTATCATCTAGGTCCAAAACCTCTCCAATATTGAGAGGAAAACCCAAACGAATTCTTCTTCTTATAGACTCCTCAATTGATGAATTCCAAGACCAAGACCAAGATCCTTGACTTAAGAACCTCTCCAAGACCAAGTCACAAGGCTTCCTTGAAACAAATCTCTTTCTTCTTCAAGTCAACACTAGTCATACTAACTTATGCACCTCTGTTTTCAGCCTCTCTAGAATTTTTGCCTCTTTTTACAAACCTGTAATTTTTGTCATTCCTACAACTATCAAATTGTCACACGTGTGAGGTTGATTAGGAATGTTTGTGTGCCTCTTCCACTTCACTATTATTTCACACTCCTCTTAGTGACTTCAACTAGTAGTGATGTTCTTTTCTTGACCTTTATCTCAAACCCTTAGATGACTGATATAACCCTACTACAAAAATCCTAAATGCAATCACACGTGTGGGATGAGAGTCCCAAAAACAACACAAAATTTTTTGATATTATTCTTTTTGTCTTCGCTACTCAAGAGGTTGTATTTCCTCCTTTTTCACACTTCTTCCTTCTTCGTGGATGCTTGATTGAGTGAGTGCCCAAGTGAGGTCAACTCCTCCTTTATATAGTGATCTCTCTATGCAAATAAGCCAACTTGTCCTCATGTTAAGGCCAACTTCTCCTTCTAGAATGATCTATAGCTTTTTTGGAAAGCTGATTTGTTTGAGCACTTGTGAAAAGGTCTTGGAGGGTCTTTTGACTCTTACAATGACTCAAATAAATATTTAACATGCCCAAGAAGGGTCTCTTATACATGAAAAAGACACAATTGACGTTATGACTTAATGACCAATCCTAAGAGCTCCCAATGGGGGCTTGATCTATAAAATAAAATTCCTTGAGCATGAAACCCATGTATCAAGCAAAACAAAGATAATTTCATTTTTCTTATTTTCATCAATTACATAAAATCATGATTGCACATGTCATCATGAAGACCAAACCTAGTTACATATTTCAACAGTTATCATGTTCTGAAGTTTTGCGAAAACGAGAAAAAGGAAGGGAAGAAGTGACATGTGGTAGCCCTTCAAAGTGACATGTGGCAGGGCATATGAAGGAAAAATGGCATGAATGTACAATTGACATGGCAAGTTGTGTAGGTGACATGTGGTAGGGATGTATAGGTGACTTGGCATACCATATGGTGATGTGGCATTTGATCTGACAAGGAATTTGGAAGACACGTGGGAGGCTTTTAAGAAACACGTGGCATAGGTGTTATGTGAATGATATGGCAAGATGGTTTGACAACTAACGTGGAAAGATAGACAAGGTAGGGAACTCACTATATGCTAGGTGTACCAATCACATTATGCCACATGGCACCTCGATTGGACAAAATTAGTCTTTACCACTGCAAAATGACCAAATGGGGAATCGAACCCCTAACCTCATGGGAGTTGGCACAATGATTTCACCAATAATCCAATGGGTGACCATTGGAATAGAATCAGCATAAACTATATTTAAATTTTCATGACAATAGGGTGTCATATAAGGGAACAAATGGTTTACGCTACCTTTTTGAACCAATGCGTTCATGCCATATTATAATGACACCACCAACACAACATGTGTGTCAAGATTTATTGGGCCACATAAAAAAAAGAATTTAATATATTCAAGTGGTTGGACAGGGTGAAAACATCCATGGACTTGACATCATGGCTACAAATCCCCAAAGTTATATATACCTAAAAGGTTTCCATTGTGCCACAAGCATGTGGTTTTGAAATAATATGTTGAGCCCCTAGTTTTATGTTGTGAGTTTTGTCACTGTGAATGTGATAATACACTTTTTTCATTCACTTTTGGAGGTCAGAGAAAGGGGAGAGTGTTGTGTGGGGTTCTTGAGGTTATTGTACAACTGAAGAATAGAAATCTAGCTTTTGAGATTGAGGATGTTGATGTAATTTTGGTTGTTTTTTCATCATAATTGAATAGGCCACTCCACTGGAAGTGGACTTTGAGACATAACAAATTTGTTTTCCCTTTACCACTTGATGTTATGTGATGCACTCCTAGTTATTGCGAGATCCCCCCCATCCTATTACCATACATCCACCCCCCCCCCCCCCCCCCCCCCCCCAACAAATTATTTCCTCCCACTACAACGCTTGCCACCGACACTCTCGCTAATCTAGCACGCCGCTAATGCTCTCACTAAAATAAAAATCACCAACCCATTTGATAGCTTAGAAAAAAATGATTGTTAAGTTATTAATTTCTCCTACCAACATTTCAATTAATTAATATCAATGCACCAATAACGTTAATTTGAACTAAATCATTGAAGCTCATCTTAATTTTAAACTATGCCATTGCTTCATTACCCATTCTTTTTTCATTCCTACCTGAAGTGTTCTGACATATAAAATAGCGACCAATTGCAACAATCCTCTGATTTAGCCACCATCAATTTGACTGGGTAATTAAGTTATCCTCTATTCTATTAATTTCTTGAAATGGCTAGTCAAAAGGGAAAATCCAAAATAGTTGTAGAGAGTCCTTCGGTTATTTTGTCAATCAATTTTTTCATATGGCATTATGTCTTTTGAGCAATTATGCAGTGCCAAGGATCTCCACCAAAATCAAAATAATTTTACATCTCAGTGACCAATATAAGGTTGGAGACTGGTATCTCTCTCATAATTTTATAGAAACTAGAGTTTATGGTTGTGAACTTCCTCCTTATAAATTGCCAATTTTCCTGCCTATGAGAATATTTGCTTTAGAATTCATGAGGCAGGGGATGAATATGGATGAAATCGATTTTGTGTCAAGGAAACAAAAATCCCAGTTTAAGATAAAGGCACAAGTTGGTCCATTTATTGTTAATACCAGAGCAGCAGAGAACGAAGTGGATAATTTTCTTAAACAAATGAAATTAAGACTAAGCTTTAGTTGGCCTTATGATCCCTGGGAGTCATTTCAGCAATGAGATCTGAACAAAAGTCAACACCATATGTTCATGTAGAAAAAATAGAGATCAAGAAGTATGCAAATGAAGAAGAATGGGAGGAGAATACACTACAAGAGGTCGAAGAGAAAATCTCTAGCCAGACAACATTAGAAACTCCAAGGGTAAAAAAAAGGAACTTAAAAGACCAAGAGAAAACATGTCTCCTACAGGTTCAAGAGTTAAAATAATGGGATTCAAAGTTTTCAAAAGAAGTAAACCAATGAATGTCAAAGAAGAATCATCATAGGCTAGAACTTCAGAAGAAACCGCTACAGTGATATTATCAAGAGAGCCTATATTTTCTTTGTAGCAAGTTTAAGAAACAACCATTGATTCTCAAAATTCTTCTTCTTCACCTCATCCAGGATAGCAAAGTATCTTTGCCAGGTTTAGACAGATGAAGAAAAATAATGAGGCATTGGAAACTTATACCTATTCTTATTTTTGGAAACAATCTTCCACTACTCAACACCGACTCTATCTATATTAGACCCTAACAAAGGGAAATTTCAATTAGCATTCTTGGAGACTAAGGTCCCTATGCCCAAAAGTGAAGATGATTATAAGGATTATTTTTTTCTTTTGATACCAAGTAGATACACCCAATAGATCATATTGATGTCCACAAGAATATAGGTGAGATGATTTATTCATCACTCACAATTTCAACTATGGAAACATCTAAATTATAAGGAACTTTAAAAAATATGCATTCACAGCTCAAGTTAGAAAGAATGTCTTCCTTAGCCAAAGATACCAAAATAAAGGAGATGGAATATTTGGCAATAAAGCTATGAATGGATCATAGTGATGTAAATGCTACTGAATAAATAATTAAGAGTAGAAATTTATACATACAAGAACTTAGAAAGCAACTGAAATTAGCTACAACAGATCATCTACAAACTGAAGTTGGCCAGTTAGAGAAAGAAAAAGAAAACATGTTGAAGATCATTGTGGAGTAGAACATTCAGATACATAAGATGGAGGTTGAGATGTAAAACATGTTAAAGGAAAAATAGCAGCAAGTCGTTGTAGGGACTACTACAATACAAATTGAGACATCCAGTGAGGAAGCTACAAAAATATTATCAAAGACCATGGGAGATTTATCCCTGAGAAATGTGGAGATAGAAAAGTTGAAGGAAACACTACAAAGGATGGAAGAAATTAAAACCAAGTCAAATAATGCATACATATATGAAATACAGAAAAATTTCAAGCTAACCAAGCAACTTGAACAATATGCAAATGAATCACTTACAACATAGACATTATCTGATACAAAAGAAAAGATTTGGGTCGATATCACTTCAACCATTTCAAAACTCTAGACATCTATCAAGATTATATTTAAACAAGAGCAAATGGTAAGGAAATAAAAGGCAACCATAGCAGAAATTAAAGAAGATATAGAACATAAACAAGGGGAGGCAACAAAAAATATCAAACTATTGAATTCAAAGACCAAGGATGAATTGGAAGATTTAGGAATTGAAGATAGGAATGATACAGTCTTAGAAGTCAAAAAAAAATTGACCAAAATAAATTTGATGTTACAATTAGAAAATAAATGTCAAAACTTAGAAAATCATATAAAGAAATTTCATAGAATTTTTTCCATCCTACAACAATAAGGACTTCCATCTCTGAGAGCTTCTAGTGGCCAATTGATTCCACCAGAAAACTACCATCATAAGTTACATGACATAGCAATTGATAGGTCAAAGTTGGCTAAATTAAAGGGAATTATAAGTGGTAAATATTTTCTTGAAGGTCTAGAATATGATATGTTTATTGAGCATGGAATTCACCATTTATTTATCACTAGATTGACTTTTGAAAAGTACACATAGGTGGATGAAGCATACAGGTGAGTGGTTAATTTCTCAATTCCAAATGATGAAAGATGGGATAAGTTACTCAAGCTTATTGAGTAAAACAAAATGCAACATTTCAAGGGAGAAGCACATAAATTCATGAATTGAATGCATATTCCTAGGTGTCAGTATAATGAGAGTACAAACAACAAAAGCAGGTTTCCAGGCAACAGTTACAAACAACACCCTCGATGTAACAAACCTGGTGAAAATTCCATGTAATAAAAGTTAATAAAGGAAAAATAATAACCATGGTTGATGGGACACATATTCTAAGCTAAATTTTATGCAAAATCATGGTGATGGGGATCATTGGTCAACGATTCATGGCTGAGGAAATCAACAAAGGCAATGGAAAAGGCTTTGGAAAGGAAAATTGGAATTTTGGCACATTTATTTATGAAAATAATGGAAATTAGGAGAAAATGGAGGTGAAAGGTCACAGGTTGCATGTGAGGAGGAAAATGAAGGAAAATAATAGAAAATGAAGAAAATAGAGGCTTGATTAATAAAAATGCTTATGAGGACTAGTTCACAGACTTTTGTTACTTCAGTTTTGGAGCTCTCTCTCTCTATTATTTCTCTCTCATACTCTTGGACACAGAGTTTTCATGGAGCACTCTTGGAGAGTGTGGCATACTTGGAGTTTTGGAGTAAGAAGGAAAAGGAAGATCATGAAAGTGCAAGAGGACATCAGGATCAATATCTACAACAAGTTTTTCTTGCATGTACCAAGTTACATATATGTTTTCCTCACTAGTTTTGGAATGCATGGCATACACATGGTTTATTGGTCATGATCTGTCATTGGCATGGAGGATTGCCTGGATTGATAGTGGATTTTCCTATCCTTTCCATTTCTTGGATAGCCATGGTGTTGTGGGTTCATTTCTTTGTTTTTCTGGTTGGTTCTCATGTTTCCTTTAGCTTGGATTGAGTTACTAGTTCCTAGAAGTCCTGGTTGGACAAACGCTCTAGAAGCCCTGTAACAGCTTGGGTTGAGTTACTAGTCCTAGAAGCTTTGGTTCGAAAAATGCTCTGGAATCCCTTAGTGGGTTGAGCTACTAGTCCTGGAACCCTGGTTGGACAAATGCTCTAGAATCCTTATGAAAATTGTGGGTTGAGTTACTAGTCCTTGAAGCCTTGGTTGGAGCAAATTCTCTCAAGGCCTGGAAGGCTTGAGTAGAGACCAATTTGGTGATGTTTTGTGATGTCCGATTGTGAGGTGGAATCACTATCTCATCCGTTGAGGTAGTTTGGCCTCTGGAAGCCCTAGATGGTTTTGATTGATGTGTTTTATGAGATCCCACATTCATGCTTGGAATATGGCATGGGAGTGACTGGTTGAAGAGAGATTTGGCTCAGCCATGTCTACAGTCAGGAAGTTTGTGGAAGTCCCACACTTGGTTGGACTTTGCATCATTAATATGATGTTATTTCTCCTTTTTAATTCATGAGTATTATATTAGTTTATATTTGTATTATGTGGTTGTTGTTTCCTTGGTATTTATGTTGTTATTATGCTAGTTATGAGCATGTATTATGACAGTGGCTATGTATGGATCTCATCATGTTTTACTTGTAAATGAATGAACAATGTATCTATGCCTAATAGATGAAAGTGAAGCTAATGTGTTGAGGCATCAATGCTTCTTAGCGATTCTCAGATAGGTATGAGACCCTTATTCTCAGTTATGATATTAAGACCTGTAGCTTTCATGTTTGTTACATGTTTGACGAAATTCCTGTCATGGCTAGTAGGGGTCCAGTCTAGTCCTTGTCAATGCTTTTTCAAATTCATAATTGTTTTGTTGTGTAAATTCATTTCTGAAGGTGTCATTGAGTTCTGGGTAGTGACCTGTGCTCTAGGCCTAAAAAAGTGGCACAAATATCAGAGTCCCTGGAACAACACTAGGAAAACAATTCCCCAGATGCTCACTTGCCCTTGCCGTCGGAGCATCTAGAGCCTCATGGATGCATGTTGGTCCATATTGAGGGAGCGTCCAGGGGTTTGTTGCGCTAAAAATTTAGTGGGACTCAGGGGATAGTTACCTAAGTGGTTGGGATGGCTCCCAGGAGTCCTGTTGCTAATGTGGAAGGTTTGTGTGATGTGTTGCACCAGTTCCACTTCCTTAACTGACACATAGGGAGTCAAATCATATCATAGTAACTTCTCATCACATGTTTAACCTGGTTGGCCAGTTACTTGGGTAGATGTGGGAGGAGGGTTTTATAGAATGGTATCAAAGATGGGTTCAACCCTCATCCTAGATGGGATGTGTGTTGGTCATGCATTCATGTCGGTTGTATATGTGTTTCTTGTGTTGTAAAACCATGTGCTTGTTGCATTTGTATGGTATGGGTTATGGTTGCAGTGAGGTCGCACAGTAAGTTGATGGTGTTTTTGTGGAGTGTGTTGTTGTGAGTGTATGGTTGATTATGCATTGTTTATGCACGTTAGTATTCACAGGTGGTCAAGTGTAGAGTGATGTGGTGGTCGTTTCATGCATGAGGTCATGGTATGTGTAGTTGATATGGTCATACATTTATGACTGCACTTTAGCTAGAATGATGGTTATATGGTTATATGATTATGCGTTATATTTCTATATGCTTTCATGATTATGTTATACATGTATTACACTAATTTTTTGATCCTGCAGATGAGGTATCCTCCCAAAATTATGCTAAGGTATGTTGCTTTATTGCGATTTGGTTTCGATGACATGATATACCTTGCAGGAAGAATATCAAAGATGACTAGCAAGATGGTAGACTATAGTTCTCGAGACTCTCCCTATGGATTAGATGAGTAGCATGGTGTTGGGCACTCTTCTGATTTGTTGGACACATTGAAAAGGTTAAAGGCAGAAATAAGAAGTTGTAAGGAAGACAATGACAAAATCATATAGGCACATGAGAAACAAGTAGAGGTTAATGCAATGATACTTCAGATTTTGTCAGAATTGCAATTATAGGGACCACTTCACATCAGCCATGAGCAAGAGGACAAAACTAATGGGGCATATGGCAGTAGGTATTTTGGTGGGTAAAGGTCATATAGAGATGACACGATCAAAGATGGAAATTTCTTGGACACTTTGGATAGGAGAGGGAATAGACACAGGTACTATTCTAGTTCTGGTCTTAACATGCATTATGATCACCATCGTTATTATCCTTACAAGAGGAGTAATAGGGTATATTTGTCATACGAGTTTAATAAATCAAAGCCACCTATATTTGATGGAGAGATGAACAAATCACAGGATGCAGAGACATGGTTGCTTGGTATGAGGGAGTTCTTTAGGTTGCATGATTATTCAAAGAACATGAAAGCCAGAATAGCTAAATTCAGTCTCAAAGGTAAAGTATATATTTGTTGGGAAGATGTGAATAACATCAGATATATTTATGAGGAGGATTTGAATTTGAGTGGATTCGATAGACTATCCAGGAAGAAGTATCTATCACAAAGATATTTTGATGACAGGGAAAAACAATTCTATGAGCTAAATATGGGATCCATGACTGATGAGGAGTACACTAGAAAGTTCTTAGAGTTGTTGAGGTATGTTCCTTACCACAAGGAGGAGAAGGCCAAGATTCAGAGATTCATCAGTGGGTTGGTGATTGCATTCAAAGACAGGATTGACTTCAATTAGCCTAGATCATTGGAGGAGGCCATCCGAAAGCTAAAGCATTGTTAAGAGCAATCAAAATGAAAATCTAAGATTAAGCTGGACTAGAAAGATAATGCAAAGAACAAAGGAAAATGGGACAAGAAATGAGCAAGACCTCAGGATACAGGTAATAAATATAATGCAGTGCCACTTAAGAAGTTCAACACATATGATAGATGATAAGGACTTAGATCAGAGGAGAAAAATAAGGATGAAGGTTGGAATCCTTTGCAATGTTGGACTTGTGGAGAATAGCATCATAGGAGAGATTGTCCACAGCATCATGGTGGTAGACCACGGATCTATAGTGATCAGGAATCACAGGCAGTGGGAGACGTTGGGAATATTATTCCTTGGATCTATGTAGCATTGGATAACAGACAGGAAGATCAATAGATGTATTATCGAGATGGATGGTAAGCTTTGTGATCAAATTGTTTCTATTTTGATTGACCATGGATCTAATTATAGTTATGTTAATCCTGACCTAATGGATAAGTGTGGTTTGAATAAATAAGTGCATGCAAATTCTTGGTTAGTGGAGTCGACTACAGGTACAAAGAAAAGAGTTCATCACTCGGCAAGAGCTTGTGCATTTGATTTGGATGGTATTCCTACCTCATAACATGTGAATGTATTACCATTGGGATCATACAGTATGTTGTTGGGCATGGACTGGTTGTACCTTCATAGAACCAAGATTGATTGTGATGACAAAGCCACTAAGTGCTTGGATGACAATGGGGAACAAAGAGTCTTGCAAGGTAAAAAGAAAGCAACATCAGTTAGGATGGTGAAAGTTATGCAGGCCAAGCATATTTGTAGGAAAGGGTGTGTGTTATTTTCAGTGCACATTTCTAGTGACAAATTTAAGGAAGTTGAGGATGTATATTTTTGAGAAGGTACCCAGTTATACAACATTTTTAGGATGTATTTCCTGTGGATATTTCTGAGTTTCAATCTCACAGGAAAGTAGACTTTTCTATTGAGTTGGTGTCAGGAACAGCTCTGGCATCAAAGGCACCTTACAAGATGAGTACACCTAAGTTGGTAGAGTTAAAGCTACAGTTGAAGGAAATGTTAGACAAGGGATACATTAGGCCATGTGTATCGCCATGGGGCACACCAGTATTGTTTGTGAAGAATAAGGACGGTACTCTCAAGCTATCCATTAACTACATGCAGTTAAACAATGTGACCATCAAGAACAGGTTGTGAAAATTCCTATACTCAAGGAACCCCTACTGCAACAAAATTGAATTTACTTCACCTACTTGATTTTAATATACATTATCAAGTTATTTCTGAATAATATTGTAGTAAATTACTTCTACAGCCTAGACCAATTTAATTTGATTACATGAAACAAGAAACTAAGAAAAGCATAGGACACCGTTATTTTTTGATAAAATAGTCCCTGGAAAAACCCAATGTAGGAAAACCGGTGTGTAACTCTAAGGGTTTTATATTATTAAGTAGTAGTTATGAATACAATTTTGGATGTCCTCCTGGCAATCCAATTATAAATAAAATTATAATGGTGGAAAACTGAGTGAGGTTACCGCACTTCACCCGGCAGTTTCTGGTTGATCCGACAACAGAACTGGCTAACCCTAGTTATCTTTGTGTTGGCCTTGCATAGGCCCTATGTTAGTCTTACAAGCCCTGCATCATCCCTGTGCTATCTCTTCTATATCCTAGAGCTTCTGCGTCAACCTCTCCAGAATGTTCCAGCAACTCCCCTGTAGTTCTGGATTTCTGTGTGACGGCAACCTCACTTCTACGTTGGCCCTTTTGGCTGTGCATCAAGACTGCGTGGGCCGAGACTTACCCAGTGTCAGTCCCTTTAGGTTTTGTGCTGCCTCCACTAGTGGCTCTCTGCCTCTCTTCCCAGTATTCCCAAACTATCCCTACCCCTCTGTTGTAGAATGATCACTTAGTTTGAACTTCTCAGCTTCCTAGACCTAGAAATTCTGAACTCTAGATCAATTCATTCTCTCCGTGTGTTTCTAAATGAACCCCAAGCCTCCTTATTATACTTTTGTCGTTGAGGCTTCAATAGATGAGATTAAGTCTCTAATCAACAGTTAAGATTAAAAACTTGACTTGATCCTCTTTCTAGAAAATTCTCACCCACATTTTGATTAATACCCTAAGTTTAGACTTAGGAACCCCATTAAAATATTAATTACTTTATTAAAATACAATCCGGGTGGAATTTCACCAAACTATTTCTGGGTTCTTTAGAACTCATGTGCCTTAGCCTCTCCACCAATTTTCATAGTTATAGCATATTCGATGCCACAAAAAACTGACACTCCCTCTTAGCGAGGAATGTGCTCTAGCAACAATGTCCAACTGCATGTTGCTCTATCTCTGAAGCATCTCCTTTATGCACTATTGCTACCACCAATATTGTGTTGCTGCTGCTACCATACTATTTCCCATGACACTGCCACTGCCACTACTGTGTCTATACTACAACTCCCTCTCAAATGTTGCATCTGTTATGCTGTTAGCACTGCCACTGCTAACACATGTGAAATTTGGAATATGAATGCTACTAGTCTTTGACCCTCTGAATCTTTTGTGTTGTTGCTAACTTCTACACTGTGCCATCTGCACTATTGCCAACCTTGCTCTGTTGTTATCAATACCTGATCTTAGGTTACTGTATCTACTCTCCAACCAAACCACTGCATCATCTAACACTAATTCCATCTCGCTACTATGGAATCTTGGGCTCCTATGGCAAGGATTTGATCCAAGAGGTGGGTTCCTCAAGGGTCTTGCCCACATGTAGTCCTCTCGACTAAATTTATGTATCGCCCCATTTCCCTCCTAGAGATGCGTGGGAAATCATGGCAAACGCATCTTCATGAATTTTTGTTGTAGCAGCCTTAGGATCATGTTTCTCATCCTTATCCTTTTTCTTCGAAGGTCATTGGGATGCAAAGTGGCCCATATCACCATATCTGAAACATTTCACCTTCAAAATGTCTTTCTTTCACTTCTACTTTTGTTGTCCTTTTGATGCTAGAGATGTGTTCTCCTCCTCCTCCTTAGTCTTTGTGCCACTCCCATTGCCTCCATTGAGGTTGATCTTAACCAGATCCCTCCTTAATTCTTCAGGTTGAAGGGTTGCCCACATCTCCTCCCATGAAGGTAGTCTTTCCCTACCTAATATACTTTGGACGAAGACTTGCCATTCATTCGAGACTCCATTTAGGGTCGTTCTTACCATCACGGTAGATTGAGAAGTAGACCCCACTACAACAAGATGGTCTCTGGTGTCTTGAAGATGTTGAAGATAGGAGTTAATCCCTTCTACCTTCTGCATCAATTTCCACTACAAATTTTTTTCTAAGTACATCTTCCATTGTTCGGAAGAACCTTCATACAGTGAAGTCAAAGCTTCCCACATTTCTCAGGTTGTATCTTTGCCTTGCAAGTGTGAGACCACATGATCTTGAACTCCATCAAGTATGAACCTCTTCACCTTTCCCTACTCGGCCTTGTACTTCTTCTAATCATTGTTTGCGGGAACAACCACAACACTCTTGATGTAAGCTTCGATATCATACTCCTCCAGAAAAACTAAGATTCTGGTCTTCCATATGACATAGTTGGAAACTCCTTCCAACCTGTCCTGATCTCTGAGCCGATGTGATGCCATCTCACGAAAACTTTCTAATTGACTCCTCTAGTCACTGCACAACACTAGTCTATTGCCTAGCAAGTGAAAAATTCAATTTTTTGGCAAGAAAAGTCCTCTAAGGAGAAAATTTGCCTTCTATGTGTATTCGTTCTTTTCCGGCAGATTTCTACCTCGACAGAAACTATGCCCTTCAAGCACTACATTGAGGCTCTGTGTCACTCCATCTGCCTCTACAAGCTCATGAATTGAAAATCATACCTCTCTGTTGACTCTCTCAGAGAGATATTTCCTTGGAATCTTTGATTTCCTGGCAAGGACTACACAATCCCTTTAAGGGAATTTGAATTCTTTCCAAATGAAACTATTGGCCTCTCTACTCAGAATTGGATCTGCTCTTCCTGTTTAAAAATCAGCGCTTTGATACTGTTGTAGCATTCATTGTCATTTTAATTTTATTTTCAGTTTTATTGCAAAAAAAATAAAAATATTATGTTATAATGGAATTAAAAGAGAATGTGGAAGTCCAAAAGAAATGACTTGTTTTATATTATCGATGGCTTTCGAACGTGAGAAACCCAAGAGAAGATATAAGTTGTTTGGTCAACAGGTAACAGATCTAACGATAATCACGTGGTTAACAAGGACGAGGTTTAATTCATAATATGGATGCGATGGTTTATGGAATGTGATTTATTCCGTTGAAGTCAAGGTCGATCATAACCACTCATCACGAAGGGACAAGATCTGACGATATCGCATCAAAAATTGCACGGGTTTTATTATAAATTTCTGACCCGAGAAGTCTATGAACTGAAATTTTTTTCCTTTGGGTTCTGTGGGGAAGATAAAGTTTTGTGGAAAAGGTAGACCCGATATGTCATGAACTGTGATTTATTTCATTTTGGGTTCTAGCGATGGTGATTAGTCGGGTTTCTTTGTGGTTCCGCCAATTAGAACACTTCTGATGAATATGTGGGCCCATAAACCACAATTCCACTCAATGAAATTTTTTAAAGATGCAGTTTTGCTACGTTAAAACAATTTAGCTATCATTAGAACATCTACAGGGAAACTTCATCAGCAGTCAAGCCATAGATTCAAACAGCGAGCAGCACTCACCAATCATGCTCTAATTTTTGTTACTTCTTGTTATCTTGTTTTCTTGAGAAGAATGAGGTGTCTTTTACCCTCCAATGTAATATTCTATAATGACTTTTACTTTAGACAGTTAGGAGATTGTTAAGCAATTTGAAAGTTTTGGTGATTACCGACTGTCTCATGATGTATAAAAAGATTCAAAATTGTAGAAAAACGGTCCAAATTTTGAAGAGCCTGGAGGCTATGCTATTGTATTCTTGATAAAATTGGGGATTAATAAAAGAAACAGGAGTTTCCCACAAATTGTTGGGTATGATTTTGTAATTTCTTTGTTATGTGTCATCATGTATCTTCCTTTCTTTAAGTATGGTAATAAAGCTGCAGGTTTTTGTTTACTTATGTGAATGAAGTTAAAATTCCTTAAAAGAGCGCTCTTGTACTTAAATTTCCTACTTCTACATTTATTCTAAGTTACAGATAATAGTTTCTGTGAAAAACAACATATTGTCTCTAAGTTCTCAAAGCATTCTTCACTCAACATTTATATCTAGCAACCATATGGCATTCTGAGACTTTCATATCACCTAAGTATTAAGGGTTAAAACTCAGGTCCTTCAGACCCTTCACTTGAGGATACATCATAAAAATAAGTGACAAGAATAATAAACATTAATGTCTTAAGCACAATTTCTACACAGCCAAGAAATTGGTTTCTTAAGGGACAACATTAGTTGGCGTTGTCTCTAGGGAACGAAGTCAAGAATTCTTTTCCCTAGGTTTTTAATATTTTCCTCTGGTTGTTCACTGAGGAGGAACTATTTGGTTGTATTGAACAGAAAATAATAACTCTAGCTTCAAAGAGGCCCCATACGAGGTCAGATACCTCACAGCAAAAGGCTCAAGCCCTTTTAGATCCTGAGAGACTAGTTTCCAAGAGGGTTGGAAGACCAAAAACTCCATTTACACCAAGTCCTACACTGTCTGCACCTAGCAGCAATTCAACACATCTTTCATCCAAACATTCACCTTCATTTGACCAACAGCTATCTTTTACATCCACTTCATTTTAAGAGCCCAACTGTCAAGAACAGTCTTTAGAGTCTGTTTCTTTCTCAGTATCTGCTATGGTTATTCAACCTGAACCTATAACTACATTGCCACCTTTTCATACTCCATTTACTCCTCATGCAGGTTCTACATTTGCTGGTACTCAAGGTTCAGTAAGTTTAGGAGAAAACATGGTAGCACCTGCATTCTTGTTAAATAAGTATGCACCTATTCAGTTGCCACAACAGTTGAATCAAATGCCTCAAGAATATTTAAAAATTCTTCCCCTTTTCTTAGGGGAGGATGAACAAATAGTAGAGAACCATATAGAAGTGTTTGGTAATTTTGCAGAAAATCTTAATGTTGAACACCTGGATGTTGTTTTAAGACTTTTTGTGCAATCCTTGGATGGAAAAGCAAGAAAATGCTTTAAAGGGATTCCTAATAACTCTATTCCTACATGGGAAGAGATGGAGTGCCTATTCACCCATAGATGGGGAGAGAAAAGAGACCATGGGTATTCACTCATGGAGTTTAATGCTATTAAGAAGAAATCTTATGAAAGTTTTGTTGAGTTCATCAGAAGGTTCAATAAACTTTACAATATTCTTTGAGTGGAGATCAAGTCCCCTCTTGCTGGTGTAAAAATAACTTTTTCAGGGGATTTTGAATCAAATTTTGGGTTCACATTGAGGGAGAGAAGATCCACAACTCTTGATCAGATCCAAACTGATGCCTTAGAAATAGAAGCAAATCTGGTGGTTGCGGGTAAAGCACCAGAGGCATAGCCTACTCAAGGTAAGGGAAATGCTAAAGTGGAATCCTCTCAAAGTCAAATATTGGAGGATATGAATAATGCAATTAATGTAGGCTTTAACCCTGTACAGAAATTACCTACATACAAATTCTAAAACACAAAAAATAAACAATGCGAGAGCATAACACATATACACAGATATTTTCCCCTGGATCCCAAAACCATGACTACTAGCTTGATTTTTTATTATTTTCCTTTCAATGTTACAATACATATTTATACATGTCGAAGCATCCAATACCATGGACCGAAAACCATCATGTCTAAAACCATGGACCGAAAACCATCGCGTCCAAAACCACGTGCAAAAAATCATGCACAAAACCATAGGTAGGTCCACCCAACCTAATATAGAGTGGGGTTACCTGCACCCCTCAAACCCCCTCTAACCCCCCCCCCCACCCACTAGCAATCGGCGCAACAAAGGGGGGGGGGGCTTTGCCCCCCTTCTAGCCCCGATTAACTACGTGAGCTAGTCATGGAAAGAATATAACACAACCCAACAATTAAAACTTTGTCTAATAAATTGATTAAATTGGAGAGTAATAATTATCAGAGGTAAGCATAACATAACATAAACTTTAATCCTCAATATAGAAGACAACCTCTGCAAATTTTGCAGAAGGAGAGAAAATACCAAGATCAGGTTCAAGCACCACTTTACTTAGAGGCAGATCCTGATGAAGTACCAAAGCATTCCAGGGACCATGATGATCATATTTCCACATCGTATGCAGTAGATGAAGATGAACTAGATTTTGAGGGAGGATAATATACTGAAACAAATGCCATTTATGATGAGAATGAAATTGATGAACATTGGAAGTAGTTTATTGATTTTATGCAGGCAGAATTACATAAGAAATATGACTTGAGATCAAGGAAGAGATCTAGAATTCAAGAAAATGAAGGGGGGTAGCAAGTTCCAGCTCCCCTATAAAAGGTGACTCCACAAGAACCACAACCTGTAAAACAATTGAATAAAGGAAAGCAACAACAGAATACAAATAGCAAGACTCAAATACTTCAAGGTGAGTTTTCTCAACATAAAAGTAATAAAATTCCTTTAGGAAAAAAAATTTCCATTCCACAAGAGATTTCAGTGACGAAGAAAAGTGAAGATGAAAATTATAATAATACTAAATATGTCCATGTGTTTAGTCTCACTAAAGAGTTAGAAAAAATCAGAATTCAAGTGCCCCTCACAGTGTTGGTCAAAACGCTAGTTTATCAAAGAGAAATTGTTGAGTTTATCAACCTGTCTCAGAATGTGAATATAAATGGCACTGTGAATCTGCAAGAAGATAAACCAGTTGTAGCTTTTGGTCCACATGTTGAGATGGTAGATTCTTCGACACCTCCTTTCTACATTTCTTTATTGATTCATGATTTCCTCTTGCATAATTGTATGTTTGATTTAGGAGCTTCACATAACCTTATGCCACTATCAGTGATGAAACAACTAAACCTATAAGTTACTAAACCTTATAGAGACTTTTATTCTTTTGACTCAAATAAAGTCAAGTGTCTGGGGGTCATTAAAGATATGGTGGTGTCACTAGCCTAGATTCCATCAAGAAGCTTGGTAATGGATGTAGTGGTAGCAAATATCCCTGCTAGGTTTGGAATGTTTCTATCTAGGTCACGGGGGGATAAATTGGGTGGTGTTTTGAAACTAGATTTTACTTATGCTATCATACCAATTTTTGGTGGAGAAGAAAGAAGAAATTCATCAGCAATCTATCATGGTACATGTACATCGAACCAAAGCGTCCTTCACAACTGAAAATTTTTTGGATAACTAACAGCAGACTGGCCCATTCTTCCTTCAATGCATGAACATGAATTCCTTTAGTAAACACAGTGGTGTCCATACCTGGGTTTCTTAGCATAATTCTCCATGCTTGTTCATCCACGCTTTTGTTTTTGAACCATCGCTCACCTTCTTGAGGTAAGCCTGTGGTAGTTGCTACTGTTGTTTCGGTCACCATGAGCTTCAAATCTCCAATCTCCACCATTTGACCATCGAAATACCGTGCAAAAGCCTTGGTTACCTCTTTGTTATAGCCTTTGAACTTTTGGATGAAGCGTAACCATTTGGCTTTCCTCAGCAAATCTTTTGCTTGAGGGTAACCTTCTAGATATTTTGGTCCCTTTGGCTCTGCCCTTAGTAGTTTTGTCATTCCTTTCTCTATTTTGAATTTCAACTGAGGATGCAATTGCGTATGAGGACTTAGCAGAGGAAAGGTAGCTCGGTTGCAGGGTTTATGGTAAAATGCAGTGGCTGCAATCGGTAGCAGGTAACGGGAATGCTTCAGATTACAAGTGGAACAGAGGATAAGCAGTCACAAATAAGTCACAATTTGAAATGCATGTATATGAAAAGGAAGATCTTTAATGAAATGGTAAGTGAACAGAGTGGAGGTGAGATTTGAATTAACAGCTGCGTACGGGAGATCACACGTTTTGATAGATGGCTACGGGAAATGCGATGGAGAGGAGTCGTAAAGGGATTTGTCACATATCATGAGTGCAGGTGGAAAATCAAAGTGTATTCAACTTGAGTTTAAACCCGAAAATCCATCAAGAGACCGTGAAGAAATAAATGCATGGTGTGTGGAGTAATATCGTGGAATAGGAGTGGGTAATGGAGCTATCATATCGAATCATTGCACATATTAGAACTTTTTATGGTTTGATAACTATGCATAATCATGACCTTAATTGCTATTTGATAAAAAAAATTGCTCATACCTTTGGAAACTTTATCATTTCTTGCTCATATCTTTTAACCAACTGTTCTTTCTTGATGTCTTGGAAATGCTCCATGTCTTCATGGCAATTGCTCAATTACACCTGCATTTTCATGATTTTTGCACTAACATTTTGACTGTGAATTTTGAAAAACAGAGTGGTGGTAGCTACTGAAATCGTTTCTGGCTGCGGAAATCGTTTCTGGCTACGGAAACTGTTTCTGGCTACGGAAACTACTTCTAGCTGCGGAAACTAGGACAACACCCACTTACCTGAACAAAGATAGTTAGAAAAGAACTAACTGAGTGAAAATAGTCCTGAAAGGAACTTTTATTGATGAAATGAAAATTAAATGAGTGGAATGGAGTGAAAGTGAAGCGGAGTGAAGTGAAGCGAAAATGTGAATGAGATCGAGATGGAGTGAAATGGCAAATGAGGTGGAGTGAAGATGGAAAAAGAAGGAGAGGAGAGAGATTTTTTTTTGGAAAATATAGAGTGTCAAGCATCCCTGATTTTCACTCTATATTTTTTGTATAAGACTGCCAATCTATGATTGTTTTTCAGGGTTATACAAATTTTTTTTTTTTCTATTTTTTTTTTTAACTAAAAGAAACAAAGGCTAGGCTGGGGGGGGAGAAGGATTCTTCTCCACCAGCCTTATTGCAGAATTCTCTTGGAACATCTTGACAAATTCCTCTTTTCAGAGTGGCTTCTGATAAACTTTCAATCGGTGGCCATTCACAATAAGAGGAATCTGAAATTCATCAATGGTCTTGATTCTTACCGCTCCATTGTTAAAGACTTTGTCAATTTCATATGGCCCGAGCCAATGGGTCTAAAATTTACCTTTGAAGTCTTTGAACTTGGAATCAAACAGTAGCGCCCAATCTCCATTTTGAAACTTTTTCTCTTTGATGTCTCTGTCATGCCACTTAGCTCTTTGATGTTGAACTAGATCAGTCCTTAAAATTGCTTCTTGTCTGATCTCATCTAGCTCATTCAGCTACTCCATTCTGTGCTTTTGGGCTTCTAATAGATTCATCCCCAACTGGACTACCATCTTGAAAGTCTTGACTTGAAACTCAATGGGGAGCAGGACTTCTTTCCCATAAACAAGTTCATAGGGAGAATATCCTATTGTATTCCTCCATGTAGTTCTGTAGGCCCATAAGGCTTTAGGAAGCCTTTATACCCAATCTCTTCTGTGTAGATGAACAGTTTTGGTGATGATGCTCTCAAGAACTTTGTTTGTAGATTCCACTTGGCCATTTGCTTGTGGATGGTAAGGAGTTGATTTTTGTGCTTGATTTTGTATTCTTCCATCAGCTTCTCCATCAAGTTAGATGTAAATTGACTTCCCTGATCTGTCACAATTTCTCTTGGAACACCAAAGCGAGTGAAAATATCCTCATAAAGAAAGTTAACAACTGAATTTTCAGTAGCAGCAAGTAATGCTTTGGCTTCTACCCATTTAGTGACATAATCAGTGCATACCAATATATACTTCTTTTTCTTAGATGGTGGATTAATAGGTCCAATGAAATATAAAGCCCATTTTTCAAAGGGTTCGATGAGTACCTATGGTTGTAATGGAATTTCATTTGAAAGAGTCGGTCTCCCAACTCTTTTGAAGTTGTCACACCTTCTGACATATTGTTTTGCATCTTTGAAAAGGGAAGGCCAATAATATCCTAAAGAAAGGATTTTATAGGTCGTCCTTTTGTCAGCAAAGTGTCCACCGCATGGTTCATCATGACATGCCTTGAGGATATCAGGCATTTCATCTTCCTGAACACATCTTCTGATCACACAATCTAGCCCTGTTTTAAACAATTCATTAGAAATCCATGAATAATTCAAACTCTCCTGAATAATTCTTGTTTTTTCACTAGGAAACAAATGTGGAGGTAGCTTTCCTGTAACCAAATATTTAGAAATATCTGCATACCAAGGAGTCTTAGTAGTTACTGCAAATAAATACTCATCTGGAAACTTATCCTCTATAGGAGAATCTTCATTAG
>APFE030147881.1:0-10527 GCA_000404065.3 Pinus taeda
TGTTGTAATTTCATAGTCAATCTCGGTCGTTCATTAGGAAAAGATCTGATGGTAGAAGTTATGTTTAATTAAGGGTTTTTTTCCCTAGAAGGCAACCCCTCGCTATATATGAGGGAGTTGTATTGTGTTTATGTAGATCTCTATTCTGAGCGAGAAAGAGAGAGGAGATTGTGTGAGAGCAAAGAGGGAATTACTATGGATCTGATATAGGTTGTATCTCTTCATTTTTTTGGATAAAATAATAGGAGGGACTCACTATTTCTCTGTGGACATAGCCGAAAATTGGGTGAACCGCGTATATCTATGTCTCTATGGTTTTATGTGTTTATATTTTTGCAATATATTTTATGTGTTCCATTGCTCTGTAATATATAATTTTCTAACAGAAAGAGCATATTTGGAGAGAGATTAACTATCACCATGACTACATATATGTTATTTTTCTTTATATATTCCATTATTAAATCCATAATAATGTTGACCCACATGTCTATTTTCCCTTTATTTCCTTAACAAGTGTCACATTTGGCCACCAAATCCTAGATGTCAGTTTCCATTCCCTCCCAAAAGAGTGAGCATTTAGTTCATTCATATGTTTTATGAAATCAAGAGTGGCTTGATGTAGCAGGTCAATAAAATTCTTCTATGGTTCTTTGTTCTAAGGAATAATACTTTATTAGAACAATGTTTTTTTTCATATTATAGTGTATCTAGTTTCAACCTATACTCCTTAGGAGGGTTGGGATCTTCCTAAAATCCCTAGATGAATTTAATGATAGTGTCATTTTCCAAGAATTCTTGACCAGCTTCCTTAAACCAACTTTGAAAGGATAAATATAAGGATTTGCTACAACATTTTGTTTATCTTTATTATAGATAATCTCATATTCATACCCTAGTAGCTTGGTGGCCCACTTATGTTATTTTGGTGAAGATAACCTTAATTCAAGAACTTTAGACTATGATAGTTAGTCTTAATCTGGAAGCGTCACCCAATAAGGTATGCATTCCAAGTGTTTACAATTTGCATGATGACAATCATTTATTTTTCATGTGTGAATTTACACAAATTAGGGTCATGAAATTACTTAGAAGTGAATTCCAAAGGGTTCCATTCTTGTATGAGTACTACCCTATATCCACTATGATTGGCAACACATTTGAAGAAATAAATCATAGTAAAATTTGGTACAACTAATATTGGGATTGGTCACATGGTATATTTTAAAGGTGAGAAAGATATTTCAGCGACCTCATTCCAAACAAAAGTATTTTTATTGGGTACCATGGTTAAGGGATAAACAAGTATTCCATTATTTTCAAAAACTTCATGTAGTACCCTACCATATATAAGAATTCATGGAACTTATTTAGGGTTTTGGGATGGGGCCAATATTTCATAGCTATGAGTTTCCTGGGATCGACTCATGGCCATCATGATTGGACCTTTTAATTAATGCCAGAGAGTATAAGCCCAAGGCCCTAAAATATGTTTCAAGTTATGAAATTATATTAAATGCTCCGCAAACATATATTTTAGGCCGATAATTATCAAATTCGATTATCGAAGGATCATAAACATACCATTTAAAATGCAATGCCAATCAAAACAAACACCAGATACCCTTGCCAAATACATACCATAATCCTCCAGGTTACTCGAGAATCAAATCAATCCAACTACCCCATGTAATTATATTATATGCTGAGTGTTGAGACATGTCCTAAAGCCCTGAGTAATAATCATATATAACACATCATCTATACCATAAAATGTTTATCCAAGAGTATAATACATATTTATGTATATTGCAGTGTATAAAGATCACATCCAATGGAAAACATATGAAACAATGATTAGGTTATAACATTACTCCAATCCCACCATAAACCTTATCCATTTTCCACATTACACATAATTAAACATTGATGTTTGTTTTTGAAACCCATGACAAGTGACCTTAGGACAACCATCTTTACACAATGATTGTGAAGTGAATCCTCTTCATAATAGTTTAATAATCTATGGCCATGAATTCTTAAGAGGGATCCGACGTATTAGGTGTTTCAAGAAATAATTATAGGAGAGGTTAATTTTTGAAATGCCCAATGAATTGCAGGTTTAATTAGTGTTTATCATGGTCAACATTGCTGATTTCACAGAGAGACTCACAAAGCTAATTAGAATTCAGAATCTTTGGTTATACATAGGGTAAGTGACTGTGAAAGAGTATGTTACATGTTGTCCAAAGGGAGGGAAGCATGGGCAACAAGAAGAGGGAATAAGAGACATAAACTATGATGTTCCATCCCACAGAAGGGAGAAGCACATGTGCTGAATTTAATGGTGGTGTGATCTTCCCATAGCGCAAATTTCAACATGGTGTGCCAAGTATGTGGTTTGTCATTAATTAACCACTTCAAGATTCTAATAAGATTTTTGATGGTAGATTCAACTAAATCATTAGCTTGTGGGTAATATGTTGACGAAGTATAATTTTTGACATGATATTGATTGCAGAACTGGGTGATATGGGCAGATATTTAAGTAGTCCCGCATTGGAAGTTGTAAGCAGGTACATGAACAATCCAGGAAAGGAACATTGGATGACAGTGAAGTGGATTCTCGGGTATTTGAGAGGTACCACAAATTAGACATTATTCTTTGGTGGTTCAAACATTGCTCTACATGGATATGTTGATGCAGATATGGTGGGTGATAGAGATAACATGAGGAGCACCACAAGGTATGTGTTTACTATAGGTGGAACAACTGTCAATTGGGTTTCAAAACTCCGAAGCATTGTTGCACTCTCAACAACGGAAGCCGAGTAAAATTACCTTGTAAAATGTTGTAATTTCATAGTCAATCTCGGTCGTTCATTAGGCAAAGATCTGATGGTAGAAGTTATGTTTAATTAAGGGTTTTTTTTCCCTAGAAGGCAACCCCTCGCTATATATGAGGGAATTGTATTGCGTTTATGTAGATATATTTATGTAGATTTCTATTCTGAGCGAGAAAGAGAGAGGAGATTGTGTGAAAGCAAAGAGGGAATTACTATGGATCTGCTATAGGTTGTATCTCTTCATTTTGTTGGATAATATAATAGGAGGGACTGACTGTTTCTCCATGGATATAGCCAAAAATTGGGTGAACCACGTATATCTATGTCTCTATGGTTTTATGTGTTTATATTTTGCAATATATTTTATTTGTTCCATTGCTCTGTAATATATAATTTTCTAACAGAAAGAGCATATTTGGAGAGAGACTAACTATCACCATGACTACATATATGTTATTTTGCTTTATATATTCCATTATTAAATCCATAATAATGTTGACCCACATGTCTATTTTCCCTTTATTTCCTTAACAAGTGTCACATTTGGCCACCAAATCCCAGATGTCAGTTTCCATTCCCTCCCAAAAGAGTAAGCATTTAGTTCATAATTCCAAAGGGTTCCATTCTTGTATGATTACTACCCTATATCCACTATGAGAGGCAACACATTTGAAGAAATAAATCATAGTAAAATTTGGTACAACTAATATTGGGATTGGTCACATGGTATATGTTGAAGGTGAGAAGGATATTTCAGTGACCTCAATCCAAAAAAAAAGTATTGGGTACTGTGGTTAAGGGATAAACAAGTATTCCATTATTTTCAAAAACTTCATGTAGTACCCTACCATTCATAAGAATTAATGGAACTTATTTAGGGTTTTAGGATGGGGCCAATATTTCATAGCTATGAGTTTCTTGGGATCGACTCATGGCCATCATGATTGGGCCTTTTAATTAATGCCAGATAGTATAAGCCAAAGGCCTTAAGGCCTCAAGGGTTTTTAGTCATAATGCATAGGGAAAACATCATAAATAGTTAGGCAAAAACTCATGACCGAACCTATATTTGACACACAAGATTGAAAAATGATTTTCATTGCCAACGAAGGGATACGTATAGCAAATGACAACCATTTTGTACATACCTGGTGAGCAGTGAGGGTACAAGGAAAAATTGAATCTAGAAAAACCACCTCTAATCCATGTAATCAAACTCCAAACTCCAAAAAAAGTAAACACTTACTAACCACTAGGATTCACTTGCAGAGAAACAAGAATTGTAAAATAATGAGAATGACCACATCGGAGGGTTTTGTAAATCGACAAGAATCGAAGTGCTCAACTCGAGGTGGTGGAGTAAATGCAAAAAAGAAATGCAGGCATGCTTCATTAACTGAGGTATGTTTCCCATACCACGTTTATACGTTCCAACCATGTGTGTTCGAGTGGGAAATGATGATGAGGATAGATACTATAAACATATTAACAATAGAGATGGGTTGAATCAGAGCCATAACAATGATTTAACCAATGAAACAAGTGAAAGAATTCCATGTCAATAGCCAACATATCATATTGATATAGTTCAAAACAACATTATTAACGAATAAAGGGTTGGAAATCACACCGAGTTGTGTGCACACCGCATAGTACTAAACACCGCTGCCAAAGTCACGTTGCATGAAACAATACAAACTTTCTGGTGAAAATAATCCAACTAACGATACTTAGAAATACGTTTCAAGTTATGAAATTATATTAGACACTCCGCAGACATATATTTTATGCTGGTAATTATCAAATTCGATTGTTGAGGGGTCATAACCATACCATTTAAAATGCAATGCCAATCAAAACAAACACCGGATACCCTTGCCAAATACATACCATAATCCTCCAGGTTACTTGGGAATCAAATCGTTCCAACTACGCCATGTAATTATAGTATATGCCGAGTGCTGAGACATGTCATAAACCCCTGAGTAATAATCATATATAGCCCATCATCTACGCCATAAAATGTTTATCCATGACTATAATACATATTTATGTATATCACAGTGTATAAAGATCACATCCAATCACAAACATATGAAACAATGATTAGGTTATAACATTACACCAATCCCACCATAAACCTTACCCATTTTCCACATTACACATATAATTAAACATTAATGTTTGTTTTTGAAACCCATGACAGGTGACCTTAGGACAACCATCTTTACACAATGATTGTGAAGCGAATCCTCTTCATAATAGTTTAAAAATCTATGGCCATGAATTCTTAAGAGGGATCCGACCTATTAGGTGTTTCAAGAAATAATTATAGGAGAGGTTAATTTTTGAAATGCCCAACGAATTGCGGGTTTAATTAGTGTTTATCATGGTCAACATTGGTGATTTCACAGAGAGACTCAGAAAGATAGTTAGAATTTAGAATCTTTGGTTATACATAAGGTAAGTGACTCTGAAAGAGTATGTTACATGTTGTCCAAAGGGAGGGAAGCATGGGCAACAAGAAGAGGGACTAAGAGAAATAAACTATGATGTTCCATCCCACAGAAGGGAGAAGCACCTATGCTGAATTTAATGGTGGTGTGATCTGCCCATAGCGCAAATTTCAACATGGTGTGCCAAGTATACACATAGGGTAGCTATACACAGAAGAGAGGAGCAGTAGTATCCCATGATGCTTTCTATTGTTGTAGTTCTCATCTACAATCTTGCGAATTTACACCTTCTGCACATTAAAATCCACACAGTGGAAGGTTCATTGTTGTGCCTCACAACTTCTGCAAAGATCCATATATATATAATATCTTCTTCCTGCATTGCATTGCTGGAAGAGCACCATAACTCTCTGTCCTCTGCGTTAAACTGAAGAGAGCTCTCTCTCCTCTCCCCATTTTCGCACCATAAAATCCCTCTGAGAAACAATAATTGTAAAATAATGAGAATGACCACATTGGAGGGTTTTGTAAATCGACAAGAATCGAAGTGCTCAACTCAAGGTGGTGGAGTAAATGCAAGAAAGAAATGCAAGCATGCTTCATTAACTGAGTTATGTTTCCCATACCACGTCTGTACGTGCCAGCCATGTGTGTTCGAGTGGGAAATGGTGATGAGGATAGACACTATACAACAGATTAAGAATAGACATGCGTTGAATCAGAGCCAGAACAAAGATTTAACCAATCAAACCGGTGAAAGAATTCCATGTCAATAGCCAACATATCATATTGATATAATTCAAAACAACATTATTAACGAATAAAGGGTTGGAAATCACACCGATTTGTGTGCACGTCGCATAGTATTAAACACAGCTGCCAAAGTCACATTGCATGAAACAATACAAACTTTCTGGTGAAAATAATCCAACTAACGATACTTAGAAATACATTTCAAGTTATGAAATTATATTAGACGCTCCGAAAACATATATTTTATGCCGGTAATTATCAAATTCGATTGTTGAGGGGTCATAACCATACCATTTAAAATGCAATGCCAATCAAAAAAACACCAGATACCCTTGCCAAATACACACCATGATCCTCCAGGTTACTTGGGAATCAAATCGATCCAACTACCACATGTAATTATAGTATATGCCGAGTGTTGAGACATGTCATAAAGCCCTAAGTAATAATCATATATAGCCCACCGTCTATTCCATAAAATGTTTATCCATGAGTATAATACATATTTATATATATCGTAGTGTATAAAGATCACATCCAATCACAAACATATGAAACAATGATTAGGTTATAACATTACACCAATCCCACCATAAAACTCACCCATTTTCCACATTACACATATAATTAAACATTAATGTTTGTTTTTGAAACCCATGACAAGTGACCTTAGGACAACCATCTTTACACAATGATTGTGGAGTGAATCCTCTTCATAATAGTTTAAAAATATATGGCCATGAATTCTTAAGAGGGATCCGACCTATTAGGTGTTTCAAGAAATAATTATAGGAGAGGTTAATTTTTGAAATGCCCAATGAATTGCAGGTTTAATTAGTGTTTATCGTGGTCAACATTGGTGATTTCACAGAGAGACTCACAAAGCTAGTTAGAATTCAGAACCTTTGGTTATACATAAGGTAAGTGACTGTGAAAGAGTATGTTACATGTTGTCCAAAGGGAGGGAAGCATGGGTAACAAGAAGAGGGACTAAGAAACATAAACTATGATGTTCCATCCCACGGAAGGGAGAAGCACTTGTGCTGAATTTAATGGTTGTGTGATCTGCCCATAGCACAAATTTCAACATGGTGTGCCAAGTATGTGGTTTGTTGTCATTAATTAACCACTTCAAGATTCTAATAAGATTTTTGATGGTAGATTCAACCAAACCATTACCCTGTGGGTAATATGTTGACGAAGTAGAATTTTTGACATGATATTGATTGACAATAGGGTAGCTATACACAGTAGGGTTTTCTGATTGTTAAAGATAACATATATGGTAGTTTTACATTTATTTAGGTTTTAATTTTTCCCAATAATATAAATATTAGAAACATTGTATCACTATATTTTTTTAGGAAAATGTTTTGTTATAAAAGTTACTGACTCTAGTAAAATGTTTTGTTATGAAAATTATTGGCTCTGGATTCATATATTTACTTGGATTTTACTTTTATTATTTTTATCAAATGTTTATTTAATTTAAAATTGTTAATTGAAGTAAAATATCTATTTGTATTTTTTTTTTATTATTTTTATGAAATATTATTTAATTTATAATTGTTAATTGAAGTAAAATTAATTTTATAGTTATTTATTTTAAAAATTAAATGAACATATATCTTTTATATTAAAATTAAAATAAATTAGAAATTAAATCAAATTCTTCCAATTTAATTATTATTTAAATTTTCAATATAAATATTACCTACCTTTTGTTTGGATTGTGTCCAGCAAAATTCCTTATAAAACCCTCCTATGATAAATAACGAAAATAAAGTACTAAGATTAAAGGAATCTTTCATGTTTATCGAAAATTTCTTTTTCAATTTTACACAATATTATAGGATATTCACCCGGATAACCACACGACTCACGAGTCAAACTCAAGGAAACTGAACTGTGGTCTCCCGTTTTATAACGTAATTATTAATGACTGAAATTTCCACTTCAATCCTCTTCTCGTTTAATGTAAAGCAGTAATAAGAGATTGGGTGGTTACATCATTCACGCCTTGGCATAACCCATTTCCGATAAAAACTTTCAACGTTTGCAGAACCTGCGAAAACGAAGACGACTTCGGGAATGTTATCTACAGAAGGCAGTAAAATTTCATGCGAATTTTAAGATTACCTACCTTGGGAGAAAACTCCAGAGTCATATTTTTGTTTAGCCGCCTTCATTTCCATCTCATCTTCCTTCCTGGTTTTCCGAATCATGGAGTATGAGGGCGAGGTTAAGGCCGCTTCCTGGTTTTCCGAATCATGGAGTATGAGGGCGAGGTTAAGGAGGCGGCCCTAACTCTGGATGAGTTTACCCAATAACAGGGGTGCTCCTATTCATTCATGCCCTTCTTGGAAAGCGATAAAGAAGAGAGCACACTGGAAACTGCCACCATCCAGATTCTGAGGTGTTGTTGTTCTGCTTCTTCTGATGCATGTGCTCGTGTTTCTTCTTAGACATCTATTCTCAAATTTTCTGCTTCTTCTGCTTCTTCTGATGCATGTGCTCGTGTTTCTTCTTAGACATCTATTCCCAAATTTTAATTACAAAAGCACTTACATACGGTTAGCCTTACAATAATCAAAACAAACCGAATTAAATTTCAAATACAACAAAGACTCCCCTATATTCTTGACAAACACACATCCAAATACAAAAGCAATTCTAAAATATAATTCTCAAGTATTGTTGTTGTCATCATCTGCAATCCTAGCAGTGGATTGTCGTTTCAAAGAAACAAGAGAGGGCATCTACAGATAATACTTCTCCTCTCTTCTCATCTTCCATTATCATTTTCAGATGAATATGAAAAGGAGAAGAGAGGAGGAGTAGTATCCCATGATGCTTTCTATTGTTGTGGTTTCTCATCTGCAATCCTGCAAATTTACACCTTCTGCACATTAAAATCCATTCCATCCACACAGTGGAAGGTTCATTGTTGTGCTTCACACCACCTGCAAAGATCCATATATATAATATCTTCTTCCTGCATTGCATTGCTTGAAGAGCACCGTAAAATCCCTCTGACTCTCTGTCCTCTGCGTTAAATTGAAGAGAACACTCTCTCCTCTCCCCGTTTTTGCACCATAAAATCCCTCTGACTCTCTGTCCTCTGAGTTAAACTGAAGAGCGCTCTCTCTCATCTCCCTGTTTTCGCACCATAAAATCCCTCGGACTCTCTGTCCTCTGCGTTAAACTGAAGAGCTCTCTCTGACTTAAACCGACGAAGTCTGTCCGCCCTCTCACCGTCACCGTTTTCGCAGACACACTTGAGTTAAACCGACGAAGTCTCTCCAGTTAAACTCAATACCTCTCTCCAGTTAAACTCAATACCTCTGTTCAAGAACCAGGAAGCTGATGGTGAGGACGTGGACGAAACCGATCGAGGCATAAGCGCACGCTTCAGGTTCGGTCATCCTAAGCCTCGGTCACATGAACGTTACCCTGGCCCCGGTCTTATCCCTTTATGTGATATATTTCTTTAAAATAGTGAAATTTTAAATATTTTATTATCATATATTACAAAATTATCACATAAATTATTAAACAGTAAATAATATCGTACAGAATTAATAAATTACTTCTAAATGTGAAAAATAATATCGTTTAAAATGTGAAAAACAATATTGTCTCAACTATATCTGAACACAATTTTTTTAGAAGACTGAGGTTGTACAGAGCACTTTAGCATAGATCGATAGTATGTGAATATAGACCACTCACTTAAAGAATATGGCAAAATATTTAGTCTAATTATTGAGTGTATAAGGTATAATCGAGTATGATGGCGAAATATATTAAATTAATAGTATAAACAGCTTGATATTTGGATTATTTATTAGGAGTTATCAGTGGACAAGATGATGAAATATTCGGATTCCCAGTACAGTGCATGGAAAAATTATTCTTCGAACCAGTCTTGGAAAAATTAGTATTCGAAGCCGTCTTGGAAGATTCAAAATAAGAACAAATTCCGGGTTTGAGTAACGTGTAAATTTTAGTGATGAATATATACAAACTCCAACTTTTAAAAGATACATTAAAACTATTGAGATAAACAGAGTCAAAGGTGAGAGAACTTTCAAAATTACATTTTTGAAATTTTTATAGTAGTTTAGCCATAAAATTTTTATAATAGTTTAGTCATAAAAAAATTATTATTATATTTAAATAAAAATAATATTATAATAATTTAAGTAAACTAAAAAATAAATTTAATTATTGAAAATATATTAAAGGAAAAAAATAAAGTATTATTATTTATATATTTAATATATTAAAACAAATTATTAGGGAGGACATGTGTAGGGAGCTCTTTCATCAATAGGAATTCTAGATGAAGTTTTCCATAAAGCTAAGGGTTACGACCAATAATTTGGTAAAAACTTATGCTCTATAACAAGCCTTCTCACCACTTTATTGTTTTCGGAGATTCTTTAATCATAATTTAACACATACAAAAA
>APFE030147882.1:0-10233 GCA_000404065.3 Pinus taeda
TGTAAATAAGAAAAATAAAATTATTGTATTGCTTGCTTCATGGGTTTCATGAGCAAGAGATTTTGTTTTTGAGTCAAGACTCCCATTGAGAGTCTTGAGGAATTATTTTTCATATAGTCATAAAATGATAGAGTCATTGTCATGTAATGAAGTCATGTTACACATTCTAAAAGGTCAAACTTGTATATGTAAAGTATCCTCCAAGACCTTGTCACTTATATTGTTCAAGTTGTCCTACAACGATGGAAAAACTTGCTAGAAGAAGTTGGCCTACCTACTTGAGATCATGTCAGCCTAAGGGACGTGAGATGAGGTGTATAAGTAGCCGCACTCGGCCTCACTTAGATAAAAACAAGTCGACAAGCATTCGATCAAGAAGAAGTGAAAAGAAGAGCCTAGCAATAGAAGTGCGAAGAAGATATAGCGAGGTAAGGTTTCTTCTAGGGATAGCGAAGAAAGGATTCTTCTAGGTATAGCGAAGGAGAGATTTTTCTAGGTATAGTGAAGGAAGGTTTCTTTTGGGGTCATCGAAGAAAGTATTCTTTTGGGGTAGTCATTTTGGGTATAAAAGAAGGACCAAAGGCATCAAGAGAAGATCGTAGGAGAACTTATTGCTGCATAGAAGGAGGTCGAAGAGAAGCAATATAGAAACTAGGGTTTATGATCTAGAGATCGAGATTCTCAAGAGATAGTCGAGAAGAGCAGTGTGAAGCCGAGAGATCGAGATTCTCTAGAGGAAGTCGAGAAAAATTAGTGTGAAGGATAGAGATCGAGTTTCTCTGGAAGCCGAGGAGAGCTGTTTGAGATTTAGAAGGAAGTCGAGGCAGAGCATCAAGGTTAGTGACAAGGTTCTTGGGAGGATACTAGAGTCAAGGGTCTTTTTCATGGTCTTGGTACTCATCAATTGAAGATCTAGAAGAAGAATTTTGATCGAGTTTTCCTTGCAAGAGGTGAGAGGTTTTGGCCTTGGTTGAAAAGCCTACATACTGTGTCACTTGTCTCTCATTGTGCATATTGGTAATTGTCTTGATGAAAAGAACACAATAATAACATAACGAAGAAAAGACTATAAGCTAAGAAATAAAAGTATATCACAAGCAATTATCAAGCAGAGAAATCATTTTACTCTTCATGCCCTAGATTGATCAACAGAATCCACATCCCACCCATAACCAAGTTTTCCTCCTCATCTCTACTAGTTTCTGCATAGATGGCCCAATCTACAGTTTCACAACTCCACTTTACTTAACCATTAAGTTGCTAGAAATGGCGGGCTAACCTCCCCGAAATGTTGTTCGACATTTTGGATTCGGAAACCTGTACGAAACGCATAAAAAAGGGCATAAAAAATTATTGGAGGCGTTTCAGAATTTCGGAAATTGAAGGTTGGAATCTGAAAATGTTTTTAGGGCGTTTTTCGTAAAAAAACACCCATTTTTGATTATTTGTAATACGTTTTAGATTTGACGAAAACGAATTTGGCCAAAACAAGAATGTATTGGAAAGGGGATCCACCGTTCATAAAAATGTTTCATGATGAATGGTCGTTGGGAACAGATTTCACGATTTTCATTGTGTTTTAACTTTTTTTATGAGATGGTTTTCAACCTTTACCTATACCATTTGCGACGTTTTTCATTTGGAATTTTGGAACCATCATTTTCATTTTCCTTTGACCATGGAGCAACCGTTTGTGTTTTCCTTCGACTGTGGAGCGACCATTTGCCTTTGCAGCGAGCGACTGTGTGAGGTAAGTTAGTGTGTAGCGGCCATTTGCCTTTGCTGTGAGTGACTGTGTTGAGTGACCATTTGTCTTTGCCGCGAGTGACCATTTGCCTTTGTTTTGAGACATGAGCGCTGTGAGCGAGTGTGGAGCGGAGTAGACTATGAGCAAGTGTGGAGAGGAGCATACTGTGAGCGAGTGTGCACTGTGGAGGTGGAGCCCTCAACCCTCAACTCGCAAGCGAGTAGTCACTAGTGTGAACTGCACTGTGGACTTTGGAGTCTGGAGCCCTTAGCCCGCCAACCGACTGTGTCACTCAGTGACTGTGGGAGCTCGAGCCATAATGGAAGCGTCAAGGCTCATTTTGATTCAAGGCAGTGCGTAATAATCATAATGTCATTTCCTTTAAATCAGTGCAAGTAAAGTTTTTGAAACATTTTCCTAAAATTCATGGAAAATGGCTAAGTGAGAGCCATTGTAGTAAAAGCGAAATTCTTTAACTAGCTTTTGCTACCTTAAGCACAAAGAAATGAAAGTAATAGCCACTATTTACGTAAGCTTACTATAGGGAACGTGAATCAATCCCTACATAGAATGAGAAAATGCACCAGGAGTAATCATGGTAACCTCCACTACATATTTAAGCACAAAGACATACCTGTAGACATCTCAAGCAAATATTTGATTTGCAACAAAGACACCTATCTGTTGGAAAAAACACAAAGACAATTTACGATATTGCCAAGTACCTCTGCCTCTGGTGATAATTATCTGTCCCATTTTCAGTTTTGTTCAATCCTCGTGAATTACAATGTAGAGTTGTTAACAGGGTTAATATGTGATCAAATGTATATGTAAATAGTAGGATGGCCTAGTTGTCGTAGGCCTATGTGAGCAACAGTTGAGAAATTGAGAATGTGTTTGTATCACTGTGCGACAGTGCATACACTGTATACATATAAAGCCATTATAAGTTACAGGCTTTCATTTTTTTATGCCTTTGAGGTTTTGTGTTTGAGCAATAAGTTATAACCAATACTAGTGAGCTATACAATATTACAATTGGAAACTCGTCTGTGAGAACAAAAGAAAAAGTACATGCTTGACATATTCAAATTTCAACTGTCAACGAATAGAGTTTAGATTAATTGTTTCTTCTTCAACAGATAGAGTTCAAAATCCATATTAGTTTAGCTAATGTTGGTCCCTAATGTTTTCAATGAAGCTGAAGGAAATAATGCAACAAAACTACTTTTTTGAGTTCTCAATGGCATCAAAATTACTAATAACCAGTAACATAACGAGTAATACAGTAAAAAACTTGTCTAACAGTGAACACTACTCATGTGGCTCAAATATTTAATTTATAAAACAAAGTTTTGATTTAACAATTAAGATCTTATAATATATGTCAATTTTATTTTGCAGTTTCATTTACATCATCATCATCAATCATGGCAACTTCAAGTTCAACCATTTGTGAGGCAAAGGAAGTGGAACATGAAATTGAATCTGCCCCTAAAGTCGATCCAAAGTCACCACTTTGGAAATATGTAACTACTGTTGGGAAGATCCAAGGAGGGGGATCGCTGGCATGAGTTTGCAGTGAGTGTAAAAATGAGTATAATGGATCATACACACAGGTTAAAGCACATTTACTTGGGTTAAAAGGCAATGGGGTTCGAATATGCAGTGGCCCACCTAAAGAGAAAGGGAGAGATGGAAATGGTTTAAGCAAGGAAAAACTTGCAAAATATCAGAAAGAACAAGACGAGGGAGATGCTAAAGAAAATGAGGCAAATCCTGCTTCTCAATCAAAACTACCAATAAGGTTGGGAGCATCTTCATCAAAGTCTCCACTTCATTCTCATGGAATTGTTGGTTTAAAGCAGTTTAATTTGGACCGCTTGAAAGGAGTTCTAATAATGATGCTTGAGAGACGACAATTGCAGCTATAGGTCAATGTATTTATGAAAATGGCCTTCCTTTTAACTTTGTGTGATCTCCTTGTTGGGTAAAGATGATAAAAGCAGTGAATGAAGCCCCAAAAGGGTTCAAGATCCCTAGATATTAGAAGGTCTGCACCATAATGTTGGGTGCTGAAAAGTTAGATTTGGAGGCTAAATTAAGCCCCATTCGTAATTCATGGCGCATTTCAAGGGTGTCCATCATTTTTTATGGATAGAAAGATCAAAGGAATAGGCCTTTGATCAATGTGAATGCTTAGAGCCCAAAGGGGCCAATGTTTTTAAAGGCAGTGGATTGTACGTGGCAAATGAAAGATTCTCAATTCATTGCTGACATTTTGATTGAAGCAATTGAATTGGTGGGGCCAAAAAATGTTGTCTAGGTAATAACTCACAATGCAACAGTGTGTAGAGCAACAAGCCTAATTATTGAAGGCAAATCTAAACACATCTTTTGGACTCCTTGTGCTGTACCTTCATTGAACCTCATGTTGAGCAAGATGGGGAAGAAAATTGAGTGGATTCGAGTTATTTTTGAGGAGGCAAAAGGAGTTCAAACATTCATCACAAACCAGCACATGTCCCAAGGCATCCATACGGAATTTGCGAAGTTGGAGCTCCTTAAGGTACCTAAACTTTAAAGTTTATTTCATAAATTCTAATTTCTATGACTCTAAATTCAAATATGTAAATTGGATTCTGAATGTCATGATTCGTGAATCATAATAGTTATTTAATCAAATTATGATTTTTAATTTATTGAAACATTGACAATTTGACACTTGCAGGTTGCCGAGATTCAATTTTCTTCTCACATCATAGTCTTAACAAGGCTTATGCAAGTGAAAGATGCATTACAATCAATAGTATGAATTTCTCTTTGGAATAAATGGAGGCAATCCCAATCTGATAGAGCACAAGCAGTGAAAAAACTGGTTGTTGATGATAAATGGTGGGATAAGGTGGAGTACCTCTTGGCATTTACTAAGCCAATTGTGGATTTGTTGTGTTTGACACAAATGTATCTAATTTAGGAGAGGTGTATGAGGAAAATGATTATATGATAGAAAATATACGGGTGGCTATAAATGCCATCGGGAATGATCCAGATGAATTCTTTTACAGAGAAGTAAAAGATATATTGACCAAAAGTTGGAACAAGATGACCACCCCATTGCACCTTTTGGCCTATGCAGTGAATCCAAAATATTATGCTGTAGAGTTGCTAAGTGATCCAGAAAGAACCTTACCAAGCAAAGATCCAGAAGTCTCACAAGGATTTAAAAAGGTTTTTAGAAAGCATTTTGTAGATCTTGAAATTGGGCTTCAGATCCGTGCAGAGTTTTTGCTCATTTTGTGGGATCAGAGGGTTGAGGTTCTGATATTGATTGTATGCAGGACAAGAGGGCAATGAGTCCAATTGAATGGTGGAACTACTATGGTGGGGAACTTCCACATATTGAAAAATTGGCCATGAGGATCTTTTAACATGTTGCTAGTTCTTCTTTAGTAGAAAAGAACTTAAGTACAGATGGCTTCATCCATTCGATAAAGTGAAACAGATTGAGCTCTAAGAAGGCCGAGGAATTAGTGCATGTTCATTCAAACCTTCGCCTTCTCACACGAGAGACGAATACAAATTTAGGGCTGCCAAATTATAGGATGTGGAACTAGAGTTTCTTGACTTGGATATGATGTTGAATGTGAGGTCTCATATGACTTTGTTTGATGCGGAGTGACCAACATGTGGATTTTCAAGTGGACATGGCAGTGATATTCCCACTTCTAGAGAGGATGTGGAACTTCCTAGTGACGGGGATGAAGACATATTTGATGATATGTAAATGTAATTTATGATGGTGTTTTAACTTCTAAAATTTTGAACAACCATATGAATTATGAATAAGATTAGTAGATTTTCGGTCATAGTTCATTTTGTACTTTGTACTATGTAGTATGCATTATTATTAATTTTGGTGATGATATTGTAACTTGTCATGTTGATGATTGAAATTTGAAACAAAACCCTGATGATATGTTGAATCATGAATGTTATAATAATCGTTAATGATGATGACAATGTTTATGCTGAATTGATGATGATGATAGATGATAATTGATTATGTATTTTTAGATGTAATCTAGATTTGAAAAGATGAATGGTAATATGAAATTCTTATTTTGTTATATATATGTGTGTGTGTGCGGTTTCCTGCCGTATCGTATCCATATTGTTTGAAAATTTGTCTTATCCGTATCCGTTCCCATCTCTGTTTCAGTGTGACTTAGCTTAACCAACTTGTCGAGACCAATGTGACCTATGGGAATAGTATTATACAACCTACCTGTGGTAATTGAACATACCTTAGAGCACAAACATCAATATTGAACTCAATTTTCAATCCAAAATATACAAATTCTTCTTAAAGGAAGAAGCGTTAAGATTTAAGTGCACCAGCAGCTGTGTATAGACTATCTAGTATCAAGTAACAATCTTTCAACTGCATGAGAAATTAATACAATATAGTTTGAAACTGGGTGATGAAATTAATATAGGAATCTCAAGCCGAATCACTTAAATGTAGATTACACTTAAGAACCCAGAAAATAATTTTGGATGTTGTCAGCTGTGACAAAAAAGCTAGTGGTGGATATAGAGAATCAGATTGGTTGTTAGAGCATCAAAAGTCTTCCAAACCAACTACTCTTAATTCTCCCATTAAACTTGCAGCAGACAGATTGGTCTCCACCTGCGTTTAGTTTGCCTAAAGTATGTACTGTTTTGTATTGGGATCTTCAAAGTTATTTAAGATATTATGTAAGAATTTTTTTTTGACTATTTGTGGCTAGCCCTTCCCATTACACAGAACAAGAAGTAGAAAACATAAGTAGTAATTGCAGAGTCAAGAAAGGATCCTGCCCAAGGATTCAAATCAGACATCCAATAACTGAACATGAGACCTCATTCTTTGTTTACACTTTTTAGCGAGAATACTTCATGGGAAGGATGATAAATTTAAAGGTAATTAGGTGTGTGGACCAAAGAAACTAAGCTTTGTTTGATAGGGTTCAGTCTCAATGTAAATGAAGTCATACGCTTCCTGCATTAATTATATTTTCAATATAATAGTTTTAATAAACTTTATAAATTTGAATTCTCTTCTGGAATGATATATTATGACACAAAGAGCTTTTCATAGACAATTGAGTGGGTTAAACCCTTGCTTAAGGTTGACTTCCAAATTAATTTTCTTGGTATATTTAAAGTCATTGTCACGAAAATGTGCATCCCCTGCACATCTTCAAATCATGTCAAATAAAAGACCGAACAAAGGCTTCAGATTCAGAGTCCAATTTTCTGAATGTACTCATTTTTATTATTAATCAATGGTTTGAAAGGTCAGCTGCCTTGACTGTAGCCAAACAAAGGCTTCAGATTCAGAGTCCAATTTTCTGAATGTACTCAGCTTTATTATTAATCAATGGTTTGAAATGTCAGCTGCTTTGACTGTAGCCAAACAAAGGCTTCAGATTCAGAGTCCAATTTTCTGAATGTACTCAGCTTTATTATTAATCAATGGTTTGAAAGGTCAGCTGCTTTTGACTGTAGCCATGAGAATGTTTTGGCTCCCTGACGTTGATATACTCATAAAATGCATTTTTACAAATGCGAACATCTGATATTATGACTGAGAAGTGACTCTTTTCAACTCGCGTGTATTTTCATCGCTAGTAATGAACATCTGATATTAGGACTGAGAAGTGACTCTTTTCAACTCGCGTGTATTTTCATCGCTAGCAATGTCCAATTGAATGCAGAGGTCGGTCAGCAAACAATGATATTCCAAGCTTAAGGAACTTGGATTATGAGCGTAAAAGGCCTTTAACACAGAACGATATGCCACTAACTCCATACCATGTGTTTTTATCGTTTGCTCCATGGCTTCTGCCGAATCTCCACGCGTAAACCTTTTGACATTATCGCATTTTCCATTTTGAATGCCACTGAATGTTCCATCTCTTTTGTCATCACGGACACACGGTCTTTTGATTCGTGTCGAAGGAGGGGCAGGACTCAGAGACAGGGCTTCAACATTCTTTAATCCATTGAATGTTCAATGTCTTCTGTCATCAGGGACATACGGTCTTTTGACTCCTTTCATAGGACGGGCTTCAACATTCTTTAATCCATTTCCAAAAGACTTGGACCCTCTTGAATCTTTGACAACTCGCTCAGCATCAAGGAAATTTGAGCATTCTTGAGTTTTCTGTGGTACCCTCGTTCCTATCAAGCCACATGTTCTTCTTCTGGTTGCTCTTGGGATTGCATATCCTTAGGACATGATGCAACAGAAGATTGCTCATTATTTTCAGCCACGGGACAGTAGTTTCCATCATTGATGACATCACTTGAATGCTACACGACACAGGAAAGAATACATTAGCCATTGTATTATGGAGGGACTGAAGGTCCTCCTAAGTTCACTATGAAACATAATAATACAAGTTCTAAGAGAGAATTTAGTAAAAGTAAGAAAAACTTTTTAATGGGTTAAAATTTTGGAATTAATCATCCATCTCTCCTACACTACACTGCACAAGTAGTTGAAGTGAATTACATTCACCTTACAAGGCAAGGATTAATGCTTATACACAGGGCAGGGATGTGAAAGTATGAACCCATCTCTAACGTAGTAAGCATAATCAACCATACTTGTATGCTTGATGCCCATTGTGTACACATATGCAACTGAGTTTCAAATTTGTGAGAATGGACAATATCATTCTTATATTCTAACAGAATTTAACAGAATTCGACTGTAAAGAAAATGTATTACATAATTAAACTGGAAAAAATTATTGGAAGCAAAAGCTCATTAATGGATAAATCAATGCCAAGTTTGATTAAGCGCACAATATCCTCATCATTTAAGCCCTAGTTCAACTTGAAACAAGAATATATTTCAAAGTTCAATGCCGAGTTTGATTAAACGCACAATATCCTCATCATTTTTTAAAGCCCTAGTTCAACTTGAAACAAGAATCTCTTGAAACTTAAGGAGGACGTTAACCTATTTAACCTGGGAGGTACATAATAATCATGAAATCGTAGTTTGAACCCTAGTTTACAAAGAATTCTAATAATTCTGGATTACTCAAACACTTCTAATCATCCTCTTTCTATTGGAAACAATTAAAAGTGAACGGAAATATAAAAATCCATTAATTAACCGTAGAATTTGGCTATAAACAAATTACTGATTCTAATGAGAACAATCCATTAATTAACTGCAGAACTGGGCTATAAACAAATTATTGATTCCAATGAGAACTCTATATCGCATGAAGTTCATGACCGAAGAAATGATAATAGAAAAATTGAAAAAAATGAAAATATAATCGCAATAAAGGTGTCACCTTTGAATTCAACAGCGACCATCTTCCTTTGGACCATTGTAGAGGATGGCGTAGTTTGGAGAGAGGAAATTTGCTGTAGCAGCGGTTTTGAGGATTATGAATTAAGAAACACTCGGCAGCATGAAACACTTTAATGACGGAGCCCCACCACCAGCAATGATCGTCGTAAACTTCAACAATATCCCCAACGGAGTAAGAGCGTGTTTCTGACAAGAGGGGAGGAATGGGTCTGACTTGGGTATATGACACATCATCTTTTGTCAAGCGTTGCCCGTTGTCCATGAGGAATTGAAATTCTTGTTGAAAATGTAATTTCAACGCCGTACCAACGGCAAAACCACCGCAGAAAACGATAAACCGCCAGTAACCTCATCGGACCGCTTTTGGTTTGCAGATGGTTTCCGTACAAACGAATCCGATAAGATTTAGAGCTGACACGTGGAGGAGGAGTGACATCACCCTATGACACTTATCGGAAGATAAAAGTCGGTCAAAAATGGTCATCCGATATCCGTCCGATCGCAAGGGAGGTTCTCCGCCGTTGATTGCTCCAAGGTGCATACGAGGCCTGCAACAAATAAATGCTGCGTGGAGTAAGATCATTGACCATACCCTATGTTAATGAAATGTCATAGTTTTTAGGTAATACATTTAATGTTTTTTTACGGCACGTAATATTTCTTTTATACGGAAGTATGGGCTTAAAAAGGGTATGTAATTTTTATTAATTGCGTATGAATCGTATGATATTTTTTTTTTGTATGAGAGTTGACTTCAAGTTCAGTATTGCACACGGGGAGGAGAAGAACTGGGGTTCGCGGGAGCGAATAGAAAACAAAGGGAGAGCACTGCACTGTGAACAAAAATTGAAACCAGAGCAAACTTGCGGCACCAAATGATCATTTGAAATGCCTTTCACAGGTGCTTGCAGTTTGTTGAATCGAATGGGAATGGAAAAGTTTTTTTTATATGTAATGTTAAAGGCCAGAATTTTGAAATGTAATGAGAAATTTCACACGAGTGAATGTGAAAGGTTTTTATTTTATAGCAGTAAACTCATGTAAGAAAATTGTTTTCACAGCAGTAAATGTGTAAATGTAAAAGCCCATTTTTACAGCAGTAAAT